>PKRV01000984.1:185712-243873 GCA_003709505.1 Hyphantria cunea | reverse complement strand
TGTGTGTGTATGTGTGTGTGTGTACCTTATTTTCATATAATTTCAAATCGTCAACTTCGTTCCTACCTGGTGTCCCAAGACACCACATAATTTTTTATTAAACATATAGATTATAGTGGTCACCCAGTGGGCCAAATTCGAACATAATTTATTTGTTTTTCACTCTTTCTCTTCCCTCCTCCCTTATAATTAAAACTGTAATTGTCAAGAATTTGACATTCCTCCGCTCGCGTAATATTTGTAAAGAGGGGTTTTTGTTTTACGTACTCATATTATATGATACATTCGAAGGCATATTATATATCGAATTTCAACCACTGAGTGAACAACCAATGAGTGACCATTAGTTATCTATAGCAATAAATAAAGTTGGCGTGTCTGTTTGTAACATGAAAATAACCGATTTTTAGCATACACGGTATGTACATATACCAAAATAACCCTTTTTTTTTTCAATATTTGACTGTATGTCTGTCTGATTATTATTAACTGGCACTGGGGTTTTCACTGACAGATAGCTGATGATTTTGATGATTTAGGCTACTTTTTTAGACTAGCTTTGCCCCGTAGCGTTTTTTGTGCCTTTGCGGATTTGACTAGTTAGGTATACAATAAGGACACTGTTGATTTCAGACAATATCAATACTTACTGTTATCACGTTAAGAAAATATTGAAATGTACTTGTGATGGTTAAATTGACAATATTGTTTCATATATCTATTATTCTTAATCTGGGACATATTCTTCTTTTCGATGAATTAAACTAGCATAGAATTGCATGTCGTGATCGCTACTGATGTCGTTGATTGGAGTTTTATTTCTGAACCTCCGAATCTATTTGAAGAAGCTACTACTGTGTGGTGTAAGATATTTACTGTACCTTTTATTGTGCAGCGGAGCCAAGGCGTTGTATTCACAAATAAAAGTCTCACACAGTAATTCTATTTGTTTATTTTCACTACTCATGAACACAAGATATATAGTGTACTTTATGGAACAGATTTGAGTTCTATCTTAATTTATGAACACAGTTTTTATATCACTGTAAGTATCTCGTCAATAAATCTCACTGTCCATGCACACCGCTACCGATCTACCCTTCGTTAAATAATTGTGTCGGTGTACACCATAGGCTAGGTTTGGCTTGAAATCCGGTTGGCGTAAGAAAGCAGTTCCCGGATCTCTCCCGTCTCAGGCGCAGAGTGGCACACCGTGTGGTTTTAGTCAGTTCGATTCCGACACACCACCCCGCCGCAAACCCCGGTGGGGTGAAGGCCTGAGGGGGTTTCCACACGTAAAAAAAGGTTTGGCTTGAAATAGGTTTAATTTAATTTATATGATTCATTTTACAAACAAAACTCTTGGATTAAAGGAAAACTAAGTAGTAATACTGCCAATTGTTCGATATATATATAAACAGTTTTAAACAAACATGAAATTGGCAATGTTTTAGGTATTAATATAAAAATAATTAATGTAAATGTGTTAGACAAGTTACAACTGCATTGGTTTCATTTGAGTAAGAGTTTATTGCCTTTTTACAGTGTGCCTCCTCAGGAGCTACTAAGCTTCACTATAATTTTTTTAAACGGATTCATGTTCTGTCTAGTTCATGCTGTCTCTTTCTCCAACCTTTTCACGTACTTAACAATGTGTCTATTACGGTAGCCTTATTAGGTTGTAGGGCAGCTATTTTACATGAATTATCTTTTCAACGAACAATATTAGGTGCACCTAACAATAACAATGTTTTTGTAAGTTTAAATGAACATGAATCCCTCAGAAGGAACATCGAAGTACAAGATAATAAGGACGCGTGTCCAGTAAGATTTACAGCAGGGCCTATTCCGTTTGCCTCCACTCAATTTCCGCACAAATCAATTGCTTGTTTGACCTACACACGTAATCATTCTCGGCCTTGAGTGTTCCACGGCAGTGCCGTCACAAACTCTCTGATAGAATTTGATTAATGGCCATACTAAGTGAGTACCAAGTGTTGGAGCGGCTACAAATGATTTACTACATTTTATAAAGAGTTACTATGAAATGGTACAACTTACTGCAATAACTCAAATGACTCCCACTGAATGCTCTGTCAGTAGAACAAACAATTTTCGCTCTGTCTTTTATCTTATGTAATATATCTCTAATAGATAAAATGTGCTTTTCCTAATTGTTTCATCATTAGTACACGATAACCATCCTTATTTTTACTTTTTAATAAGTAGTTTTTTCTCAATATATAACTATTGGAAATCATAATATCTTATGGTACAGTCAAGAAAACAAGAATGAAAGGAAAACGAGGTGTATCTCCAGCAAAGACAATTAGAGAAACGTTGGGTTTAGACCATTCGCACGCTTAATAAAATAAACATGGTACTTAAAAACCGTCATTTGTGGGAACGTGTGGCGTTTAAAGTTTAGCACTTTTCTCAAACAACTTTTAATTAAAATTTACGAATATCTGTTATTTGGAAACTTTTACTGGCGAATCTGTGAGGTTAAAGATTAAGATAAAAAAGTAGACTGCAATCAGTTCTAGATAGATGTTTTTGGGAGATCGTTTTCTGTTTTCTCGAAGGACGGCCCCCATTTCATCTCATTCACATTTTTAAAAGGTTTTATCATTATTTTCATCACGGCTAATACTTGAAGACTCGAAGACTTTAAACATTTGACATTGCCAGAAATAGTTGATTAGCTGGTTGCTATCTCATCAAAAGAAGAAGAAGATAGTTTTGATGTCAAAAATAACCTGAGAACTAACCTCACTTTATAAAAAATTACAACAATACCTGGGATGCAAATTTAAATATTAAACTTATGAACTTCGGGTTATCTTTATTATTTTAGTTTAATTTTAAAACAAAACAGGTTTAAATGGAAATGCATGGCCCTTTCATAAAATGTATTTTGTAAGAAAATATATTATTATAAACATAACACGAAAATATATTTTTATTAGTTACAATCATCATCATCATCAGCCTATCGCAGTCCACTGCTGGACATAGGCCTCTCCAATTTCACACCACTTAGTTCGATTTATGGCTTCTCGCATCCAGCTCCTGCCAGCCGTCTTGCGCAAATCATCGCTCCACCTGGCTTGTGGACGTCCTACACAACGTTTGCCGAGACGTGGTCTCCACTCCAGAACTCGTTTACCCCAACGGTTATCGGTTCTTTGGCAAATGTGGCCAGCCCACTGCCACTTCAGCTTGCTAATCCTGTGGGCTTTGCTAATTAGTTACAAAAATACTTACAAATATTAGTTTCTTACACCAAACAAATTGTCAAATGAAATAAATTAGTAATGTTTACTCGTGGTTCTTGCCTCGTGTATTTCGATTACCAAGGTAAACAATAGCCTGTCCCTGCTAAGTTTTATGCATAATTTAATTAAAATCGAATCAGCGGTTTACGACAGACAAAGTTACTCATGCATTTATATACATATTTTACAACCTTAAGAATAATTACAGGGATAAAAACTATTCAGCACCACAACTCAAACCATCTCTACACCTTTCGCCTAAACAGGTGCACCTGTCCCATCCCCACATAAATTTTCCTCCCCTTTTCACTTCAAAGGATACTTCTTTGATAAAAACCCTACTATATCCTAACCATCTTTCCCGAGACTCGAACTATCTCAGTGCCGAATTCCATCTAAATCGGTTTAGCGATTTAAGTGTGAACAACAGATAAGAAGACTTTCAAATTTATGAAATTACTATGTATACCTACTATATCTAAACAAATAAATAAAATTGGGTTGTCTGTTTGATATATTAAAATGACCAGTTTTCACTAAATACATATGTATGTTTACACGGTACATAAAATAAAATACCATTTTTTTTTATTTTTGTCAGTCTGTCTGTCTGTTTGTTACGGCTAATCTCAGGAACGGCTGAAACAATTTTGACGGGACTTTCACTGGCAGATAGCTGATGCAATAAAAATTAACTAAGGTTACTTTTTTTTAGACTAGCTTTGCCCCGCGGTTTTACACCCGGTTGTAAATGTACAACAATAACCGCGGGTAACACCGCGGGACTCAGCTAGCATAACAAATAGCTTTAGCAGTGTACCGCTAGAGGCTATTACTGATCATGATTATGTAAAAAGTTATACATCTTTCATCATAAAATATGGTGACCAATAACTGATGTTTTTATTTCAATTGTCGTTGATTAAAAAACAACTTTTAGTCTATGTTCCCAAATAAATTGGTGGTCGCTTTAAAGCTCTACGCTCTGGGCAAGTGTCCAGGGCCCGCGATCAATAGGGGCCCCTAGTTTCTGCAATATAACCACCGATAACTGATATTTTTTGCCGAAAAACTTATTCAGTTCGAATAAATTTGTAGGTTTACCCCCACAGTCTGAACTTAAATGACTAACTACAACAGCTACACCATTTTATGTGTCGTTTTTTGTTGTATATACCCCTATTACTCTTATATTACTGCACCCTTTTTCAGTTTATTTTTGTGCGGGAATCCCCTCGGATACCACCGATTGGTGGTTATGTCGGACTAAAAACTGCACACCGTCTGGGTAATTAGAAGCCGGAGAACTAGGTTCGCGTAGCACCCTCGAAAGGAGTTCCTTGGAAATATTATCGCCTACAGCTCAAAAATTAAGCTTTATAACATGCTTATTTGTAATTTTAAATTATGAAAATATATTTCAATGGTATAATATGTACGTAAACTGTTTTAAAAATAAAAACTTTTGAACAGTCAATGTTAATTTAAAACTCTACTCTGCCTAATGGAAAGCATAAGCAGAATCCAGGAGTGGAATTCACCACACCCGTTCCGAATGCAGACAATGCAACAATGCAGCATGGTTACCCACACCATGGCGGCCTTCGGTCTCCGGTCACCAACGAAATACGACAGCACGAACGCTGTAGTATTTCGTAGTAGTACTGCCCCGGTCGAGCCGACCACTGTTGAAATCATGTGGCACTACAACCTTTAACATTTTAGATAACAAGACAGTTGCCGGCAACAAACAATCATAAGCAGACTATAAAAAGTTTTGAATGTGACCTGGCTATAGAGTGACACATTGTAGTGTAGCTCATGAAACTTTATGTCTTGCCGGCACACTACAGGACAATATTAACCGACTCGCTCTATGTATGTGTTTGACGGATCACAAATATCACCACTACATTTATCGTGGGTGTTGTAAGACCCGAATGAGGTAGCAAACTATGCGGGGAAACAGCGCTGCAAACAGAGGTACAAACGCAAACTCTGTCCCGAGTAGTCCCTTCTCGTCGGTCAGCGAGGTATAGCAGGCCAAAGCTTTTTTTTAGTGAGCGGGCTATGTTCAGCAATGTAATTTGACCGTGTGTACCAGATAAGTGTTGATTCGGTCAATATTTTTCGCCTTGAACAAAAGCTTGTAAGCATAGAGTTCCAGAATAAACGGCTAGGCATCAATTGGACCTAATCAAACACGATCTAATAATTTCACATCTCCTCGCCAATATATTAAAATCAAAGTCTAACAAATAACAGTTCTATTAATATCGTTAATGTATCAGCACAGACGTAGTAGAAACATCAGTGACTTTTTCAT
This sequence comes from Hyphantria cunea, assembly GCA_003709505.1. NCBI lineage: Eukaryota > Metazoa > Arthropoda > Insecta > Lepidoptera > Erebidae > Hyphantria > Hyphantria cunea. The sequence goes on along the minus strand of PKRV01000984.1, from coordinate 238,269 downwards.
ATCAACATTGTGGTTAGATGTTCAAGTTAATGCTGGGGAACAAGTGTCGTTTACCTCCAACACTAAGAGGCAGCATGGATTGTGGACCACGGTCCACTGTTGAAGTTCAGAAGTTTTAACCAGGGTTAAGTAATACATATTTTAATATGTATTTACCCTGGTTTACTGGAGAAATAAAGAATGTGCAAAGAAGGAAAGCATGAGCTGAAACTAAGTATAAAAAACACCGACACCATCAAATTAGAAAAAAAATGTGTTTATTAGAAATCTCTGCAATAAGATGTGTAGGAATGTGCAGCGCCGACATATTCACGAATCTGTTGAAGATGGTAAAGCCTGGAAATTTCTTAAGTCGTTGGGGATTAGCAGGCCACTTCCTATTAATGTTTCAAAAGCTGTCGATATCGATTCCCTGCACTCATATTTTTATGCTTCCTCCAATTACGGGGTAGCTGCCAAAACTGCTACACTAAATTATCTTTCTTCTTTGCCGACCACTAACTGTCACCGCCATTTCTTTTCAATCAATTTGCTGCATGTGATGTAAGGAAGAGCGTAGCGTCAATAAACTCTATTGTCGTAGGAAATGGCGGTATCAGCCCTAGTATAGCCCTTCTTTCCATCCTAGATGAAATTCTACCTATCACTTGTAATATTCTCAATTACTTCATATCCATGAATACTTTTCTGCATCTGCATGGAAAATGGCTAAACTAATTATTTTCCCTAAGTAATGTAATCCGTCCTCCATCACAGATTTATCCTTTCTTTTTTCTCTAAAGTCCTCGAGCGTCTTATCTACATACAGCTGAGCTCATTTCTCTCAATTAACTGTTTCCTTAATCCTTTCCAGTCGGATTTCCGTCCTGGCCGCAGTACAATCATAGCTCTAGTTCATATTACGTATGACGTTAGGTCTGGGATCGATGATGGAAAGGGAACGGTCATGGATTTGCTAGACTTCAGCGATGCATTCAATACTATTGATTTCGATGTCTTATTGGCTGTACTCTGACCATATCTCCATCGGCAATTGACTGGTTTCATAGCTACCTATATGGTAGCCAGCAGCGTGCTTGTATTGAAAGTGTTTACTCCTCTTGGTGCACAATATCTGCAGGTGTACCTCAGGGCGGCGTGCTATTCCTGTTATTTTTTGCAGTTTTTCTTTAACTCGATCACAAATCAATTACTTTTTTCCTATCATCTTTACGCAGATGATCTACAAGTTTCATCATCATCATCAGCCTATCGCAGTCCACTGCTGGACATAGGCCTCTCCAATTTCACACCACTTAGTTCGATCCATGCCTTCTTGAATCCAGCTCCTGCCAGCCGTCTTGCGCAAATCGTCGCTCCACCTGGCCTGTGGACGTCCTACACTACGTTTGCCGAAACGCGGTCTCCACTCAATTACTCGTTTACCCCAACGGTTCTCGGTTCTTCGACAAATGTGGCAAACTACTTAACGCAAGCAGTAGATTAATCAGGAAATAACGCAAATTTGCAACTGTAGTAAGGACTATGGACTAATTGTTATTCTAACTAAAACATAAATTAATATAGTGAGTAGTTCTAGGCTCCACTGTAGAATAAATTTTCAGCAGATACCAGTTGTCTGTTGCAGTGGTTCAGTAATTCCTTATCGTGAAAAAGTAAACAACTTGGGGATCTATATGGATAAGTACTTATCTTGGAACCCTCAGAATGCAGAAGTCAGTCGGAAACTATTTGCGGCAGCAAGATCCCTGCGTAGACTACGGAACTTTTTACCAATGAATACCAAAGTTTCACTTGCACAATCATTTTTGCTATCCAGCCTTGAATATAGCGATGTCAGTTATCTGGATGTCATCTTTGCATTAGATTCATATTTGGATTACGTAAATATGATCATTGCTCAGAGTTTCGTTGTAAACTCAAGTGGCTTCCAATGCGCTTTCGCCGGAATCTGCATATTCTTTCGCTTTTATACAGTATTCTGTTTCATCCTCACACACCCCCTTATCTCATAGAACGGTATCAGTTCTTAAAAAATACAAAGTTAATACTAAAAATGCCAACACATTCCACTCACAACGGCTTTGGAACAACTTGTCTTAGACAATCCGGCTAGCAAAAATCTTGTCTGTATTTAAAAAGCTGGTGAAGGATTACTATTTGTCATTGTAAATACTTGAATAGGATATTTATAGATCTGTACATTCGTTGTATATTTATATGTATTTGTGTAGGTTTCTGTATATTTACTTAATATTCCATGTGTAAAGAGAATGAGTGTGTATACCTCTATTGATTTATTTTTATTATTATTATTACTACTTTTTTATTTTTTTTCCTTTTTTATATTATAAAATATTTATTGTAATAATTGTGTTACTTGTGTGTACTACTAAAAATGATAAACATCTGATGTAAAAAATCAAGTATTCAATTGTTAGAAAATAAAAATGGTTATATTCGCAGCAGTAAATACCTAATATTTACTGTTATCTCTTAGGAATTTGTTTATTGAACTAAAATTAACTCTATAGCCTTAGGACCTGACTACAGCATAAAAATTATTTGTGATATACTAGTCGAGCCCCACGGCGTTACCCGCAGCGGTGAAGCTAGTCTAAATAAAAAGTAGCCTAAGTTAATCCCAAGCTTAAGAACAAACAGATAGACAAGCAGGAATTTTAAATTTTCCATTTAGGGTGCCGTAGTTCACGTCTTGGAACCCTTATAGTTTCGCCATGTCGTACGTCCAGATCCTACAGCGCATTATTTTTGTGAAATAGGGCGTCTATCCTCCTCTAAAATATAAACGGGTTTCTCGAAAAATCAGAAAATATTTATGATGGTGAACTTTGAAGGAAAACTTAAACGGCTCAAATAACTTTGTTAGTTCATGAGTTATAGAGGTCTAACTAGTAAAACGCACTTCTAAAATTTCTAAATAAATAACGAACTACTATGTAACTACCAAATAAATACCAAACCCGCCTTCTAAATACACGTGCCATTATGGGTAACTACGGTACCTTATTCTATGCGTGGCCTTACTCGCTCTTGACCTATTTTTTTTATGTAAGTACCGTAAATGCATTTTGTGAAATCTGTTAATTTGAATTTACAAACAGATAATGCAATTTTATTTATATGTATAGAGTGTGTCTGGACGTGTTAAAAGGAGACACAGGGTGAAAATGCTCTTGTGACAATGGGAGCACACACACTATCCTTAAAAACTTTGGTCGTGTCTTACTACAAAGAAGATTCGATCAGACACATATATGTTTACCGCCTGTGTAAATTTATATTCATTCATTTGTAATTAGTTGAAAATAAACAACGTATTGTCATTCCTCACTTTATATTGCCTTAAAGCCGTCTAGCGATAGCGTTATAGCCAGACGTGCCATTACAGCGTGTACCAGAGTGCAGTTGTATCTCATACCTTTCATGATCAATAGTCCTCAGGCCCGGCGCATTAGCACAGAATACAAACACTTAGTGTTATTACAGTAAGAAATTTCACGTTAAATGTGGACGTAGAAATGCTTTATAATACTGAATTTTAAATTAACGTCGTCAACAGTGTTCAATAGTCTACTGGTGGACATCTCTCAGGCCTCTCCTTAGGAAAGAGGTTTTGTATTAGTATACAAACAAGACGGGTTCAAATAGAATTGTAAACAGTTTATACAATTGCTTATTTTATAGAAGTGTAATTGCTATTATGTTTACAATGCGCCTTTCAGTTACCGAACCAAATAAAGCCTCGGCCCGACATCTTCGCAGTTTAAGGTAGCCATATCTTATATTTGTGTCCATCGGTAGCTTACTTACAGTTCGACTGGTCCATAAGTTGAAAGTCGCTCAGCGTGCTATGGAGAGGGCTATCCTCGGCGTTTCTCTAAGGGATCGCATCAGAAACGAGGTGATCCGACAAAGAACCAGGGTCATCGACATAGCCCACAGAATTAGCAAGCTGAAGTGGCAGTGGGCTGGCCACATTTGCCGAAGAACCGATAACCGTTGGGGTAAACGAGTTCTTGAGTGGAGACCGCGTCTCGGCAAACGTAGTGTAGGAAGTCTCCAGGCCAGGTGGAGCGATGATTTGCGCAAGACGGCTGGCAGGAGCTGGATGCGAGAAGCCATAGATCGAACTAAGTGGCGTGAAATTGGAAAGCCTATGTCCAGCAGTGGACTGCGATAGGCTGATGATGTCCATTGGTAGCACTGCGTTGTATTTGTTGCCAGTGTTTTTAATTGAAAGACGAGTACATGAAGTTTGAGGAAATACATACCAGTACAAGTGCTATATAGAAGTCAAAACTGTATTGAGTCCAAAGTAAGAATATCATTTCAAGGGTTAAAAACTTTGGTTTTTACATAATCATCAGCATCTCAGAGGAAAGTCCACTGCTAGACACAGGTCTTCCCTAAAGGTCTCAACACTACTGGTCCTGTACTGCCTGCATCGAAAGGCTACCCACGACTATCACCACGTCGTTGAACTACATTGTAGGAGGCCCACCCTGGCGCCGTCTTCCAGGATGTGGTCGCCACTCCAGTAGTTATTTGGCTTCATCTGCCGTATGTACTGCGAGCAATAAACAATATATCTGAGCAATATGATCTCCTTGTAAATTTTATGCAAATCGATTCAATGGTTTAACCGTGAAAATGTAACAGCAAACAGACAGATTTATTTGGGAATTGATAATAATATTAAGGATGTGTATTGACAAAATATTACACCGTAATACATGTTCTGTGCTAAGAGAATGATAAGAAGATAGGGACATGTATTCTTTCAATAACAGTTTCGACTGTTTGTCAGCTGTAGAGATATGTGTACTGAGGTTTGTTATAATATTTTCCTCCAGATAACTTTACGCGCAGATGTGGAAATGACGTTTGTAAACGACATGACTTCTGTTTAATTTATAGTCAGTTTATATTTTTATTATGCGTACAGAACATAAATTATTTCCGTTCATTATATTACAATCTATATGATCTTGTTTTTATAGCTCAATAAGTCTAAAAATAATCATAAATTTACATATGTTTGTTGTGAAAATACAGTTTTTCATTATTTTATTATCAATTTGACTGTACTTATATCTTTTTTTCACACTATATTGAAAGCAGTTGCACTTTCATCCAATATTCTAAGCTTTTTTATTTAAATTTCTAACCACGATAGAGCCATTCGCCTGTACAGATTTCAAGAAAAAGTCATTCATTCTTTACTTTTTGCCAAGTAAGTTAGGCTACCGGGGCTAATGTGCAAATTGAAATTATCGGAAGTTGCCGCCCTTGGCGCTCAATAACACCCTCAACTGCCTGTAAATATATCGAAATATACAAAATATGAACAACATAACATAATACATAGAGGCGCAATCACATGTCATGATTTCAATATGTAAGAGGCAAGATGTTGGTTTATACTGACTAATATAATTAATAAATGTATAGTCATGTATTACATGACGCTTCATCATTTTGATTTTTCTTTTGAGCTATGTATTCGCGCTCATAGGGCATAGCGTGATTCGGAGGTCACGTCAACGAGTCGGTCCCGGTTGTTATGATACAATAACAGTCGTGAAGCTTAGTTGGAGACCCTTGGGCGGCTTAAAAACATCCCACGGCAAAGTTTCGTAGCCATAACGTAGTCTTGCCAGTCCCCAACCCGCACTTGTCAAGCGTGGGGATGTATGGCCTTAGCCATCTACTGAGAGGAGACCCGAGCCCAGCAGTGGGACATTATGGGTGGTTGATATTTTTAATAACATAACACATAAAACCAAAACATCATTTGCCTTTATCGGACGATTCAGTCAGTTTTAATTTGTCGTGATCAGAGGCTGTCTTGAGAACCATTAGGAAATCAGTCAGATTTAAAAATTGAGTAACACTAAGATATGTGTGGTAAATTAGAAACGGCCCATAGAATATCCCCAAAATTTTCTTTAAATCTCAGAATTAACCTGTCTATTTTAGCCCTAGATCTTATAGCTATTAGTTTGTGAGTATCGATTTGTCTAACGTGGCATTATTAAAATTATGTGACTCCTCCTGGAATCAAAATATATTTGTACTTATGCTTGAAAATCCTAAAGAAAATAAATAATAATTAAATAAATAAATATTCCCGACATCTAACATACAACGCTATCTAGACCCAAGCTAAACAGAGCTTGTGTTGTGGGTCCTAGACAACCGAAATAAATATATATAAAATATATACTATTTTTTGTGTTTACAAAAAAAGTTATATATTTTACATATACATAAATATTAAACATAGGAAAGTATAATAGGATTAAAAAGTTAGTATGAAAGGCCTAAATATTTCAATGAATTCTGTATTTTTTTCTAAATAAAGTGTACTCGGATGACGCGGCGACGTCGCTAGCTTCACCTAGCTTAATATCAAATCTGTTTGTTGCTGCGTATTATTTATTAAACTAGGACAAAATTATCGAACCCTACAAATATAAACGGAAAGTTTCTTGTATTGTTTAAATTCTGTATTCGTATATTATTTGTGTGTATTTAGCTATTGCAGTGGTTTAACTCGTTTGATTTTTCGTTAGTTCTACTCATAGAGAGAAGAGAAGAGATTTAATAAATAAATGTAAATTACAATAGTCAACTTGTATTTGTGGATAAAATGACCACCTTGGTAAATACTTCATGCCCGTGTAGACGCTGGGGAAAGCGTTGAAGGGTGGACACCGACCTCTCTGTTCTACAAAATACACATTTTATTTTGTTCAAAGATATTTAGATCTAAAAGAATCACGTAGACTATTTTGTCAGACAGAGGTCTCCCTTTAGAAGTTTTCCGACTAAGGCTTGTGTATAAACCAACAAGAATAACCTGAATACTGTCTATGAACATCATTCTTAGTTTTTAGGACGTAGTTTCTTCTACTTGAATCTAATGGACTTGAATTTTAAATTTTGAGCGACAGAATCTAGTTTTACGGATAGTTTTCAACAATAAATTGATTAAAAGAACAAAGTTAAATGTGTAGAATCGCCATCTGTGCACAGCTATGTAGGGAACATTCCCTATGGCTCGGCTAGATGGCGTTGCCGGGGGACAGGCGGCAAGCGGTACGGATTGATTGTGCGGAGGGAGGCGCGAGCTCGACAGTGTCGGAGAGGCGAGTGCCAGTATTTGATTATTTATTCGCCGCGCGAGCCGCGGGCCGGAGGTCGGTCGTGGTCGAGTGTGTGCGGGGCCGGCATCTCTCCCGGTTTGTGTTGTTGTATCGTATCTGTACCGGTGTTCTAAGTGACTATTATGAGCGACAGGGATAGATCGTCGCCTTCCCTCACGGACACCCCGCTGAAGACCTACATCGGTCGGCACGACGACGACTATCCCCTAATAAACGGAAACGGTAAGTGCAACTTCTTCAATTAAAAGTTGAGGGAACAATGTGGTACCGGTGCTCACAATGTAGAGTGAGTAGTCTCAGTAGTGGGGCACGTCACGCGCTCGTCCCCCCTCTCGCGCGCGCTCTCTGAGCGCTGGTCGCGCACCGCGTGCCCGCTACTGCTGGCACTGGGTCAGCTGTGCCGGCGTACAGCACCACCCTCGCTTTGCATAGCCGTGCGGATATCCGCACACAATAAGCTTTGCCGCATTGAAGCTGCCAACGATTCGATCGACCCGCCGCCCCAGTGGCCTCTTACCGAAAAGTGTTCACTTACCTATAGCTCGCGGTATCTATCTATGCTTGCTCATTTAAAGTGAAACATCTTGTGTATTTTTCCTTAATTTTCAAAATCGTTGGAATCTTGATGCATTTGGCACACAATGAGATTTCACGAGGGATGCTCTCGAAGTAAAGCAGTGTACGGAAAGAAATTTGGAGGTTCGCTTCGGTGCGGTCTCCAGCTGCCGCGGATCGATACCTCGTGACCTTAGGTCTGAAAGCCGAACAAGTTCGAAGGGTGGTGTCGGTTGCGGTGAGATAAGGCTGGCGCTGCCGGTGGAACGCTGCGGCAAGCTTCCGCATCGTCCATAAATGTTATTTACGGGAACACTAACTGCGGTCGTTCCGGGGAAAGAATATATTCGCGTGGAGGTCGTATCACGCGCTCCTTTATATTTCCACTGTTCACGTCGTTAGAATAGAATATATTAATAGATAAGATAAAATGGTTATGATTCGTTCGGACTCTGATTTTAAACTTCTGTGAATGCATTCGCGTTCGCTATTTGGGTCATCTCGCTGTATTTACTAATAATTGTTTTAATAATTTGTGTAGTGCAGCATTTAAATTGTGTTTACAATTTAAAAAAATATCAATTTCTAACACTGAATACTTTAACGGCAAAAATTGTTCCAGTGATAAAACCAATATGGTAAAGATATATCGTTACATTTATAAGTAAAACCTGTTATGATAACGCCAATACAATCGCTGAAAACTAAAACTCTTTAAGGCAAACAATAAATTCACAAAGTCACGATAGGGAAATACAATACTTTGTAGTCGATTAAATTTGGAAATATAGACAAGTTATAATATATTTCGGTTGGAGGTAAACTTTGAGGAATAGATCGTTCTTACAGGGACGATGTGAATAAATTTAAATTCAATAGGCATATTTACTAAATCGATTTACAAGATATATATGTTTTGAATATCGATTTAGACGATTGGCCTAAAATAACACTGGAGTTGGAAAAAGTAACACTAACCTTTTTGCCGTGTATATCGTCGGCAACTCTATGAATTTATTATGAAATATATTTTGGTAAAACTTTCGAAAAGGGGTATTGTAGCGCAGCCTCGTTATTCCTATTTTATATTTTATAAAAATCTGGAGATGGAGAAAGATTAGATAGTGCCTTCACTGACACTCAAATATTCTGCCATAAGTCGGATGTACCTGTATTAATTTGATGTAGGAAAAAAGACCTTGAACCTATTTAGAAATTTATTATGTTGAACAACATTGATGATGTTTGGAAATTTTAGCAAAAGGTTCGAGGATATTTTTTATGATACAGGGAAGTGGATCTTGAAATGGTCAGTGACTATTACTACCCTTGGAAATTTGAAGCACAAGAGTCGAGAGCGCGTTGCTGTCCTTTGCATTTCAGGATTAAGGGAAGATAGATATATATACAAGGGTTCTTGTAACTTCACTCAGTTAGTGTAAAGCAACGAATTGTTTGTTTAAAATAGACTGCTGTGAGGTTATGGTAACACTCCAATTGCCTGGATGCCGAAGCGTGGATTTCCCACTGTAAACTCGTCATCATCAGCAACAGCTTTTATCAGCCCACCGATGGACATGGACCGCTCCTTAGTTCAGAATTTTTTGGTCTTATGTAGCACGCTGGCCAGACCTGGGTTTTATAGGGTTTGTCTTAAATTTTCTTTCTCTATCTCGTGCTGTTGTTTTACATGACTCACTCTTTTAGTCAGCTCTTATATACGTTAAAACACTCATGTTTTGAATAGGAGTTCTTTTACTCTGTATCGTTAACCTGTCTGCACACGGATTAAAAAGCGGTGAAGAAGGTCTCAGTAGAGGGTGCGTCGCTAATTCCTTATTTTCTTTAAAGGGATCCCTGGATAAGTAGGTTTATTAAATCTTAAAGATATCTACATACTTATTAAATTACTCATATAAATTTAAGATATTGCAATAAATTTGGACAATTGTTCACTGTTTACTACGTGTTTTTGGAAAATTAATGACAAAAATTACAAAGTAGAGTATTCTTCCGTAATCATATGGACTACATCATTATGTAGTAGAAAATATGAACTACTTTAACACACAGCGTAAAGCATAAAAACTAAAAACCTATTAGTTCTATTGAAGTATAAAATCTGATCAGGCAACTTGCCTGCAATGAGCTTAAACGAACTAAACAAATTACCCAGAATCTCTGGGAGCATTATGGTATGGTACGAAAGAGCTAATAAATAGTAAACAGACTATAGTAACGGTCCATTGTTACGGTGCGGTCTATACACAGCCTGAGACTCTTGAATAGCGGAGCAGGGGTTCCCCACCCCTGGACGCCCCCAAGGCTGGACGGCTGTACAACCTTGACCGACATCTCTTAGAATTCACCCGTCTGCAATATATCTACTAACTCTTGTATAGAGCTGGGAATAGAAATATTTTCATAAGTGCCTAGTTATCAAAAATACTATTTGAGAAAGTTTTAGTTTTTAATTTTCGAAGTTGTGAAGCAAGTTTGCTATTTTCAAGAATAAGAAAGTCATAAAAATTAGTAAGAATCGGAAGGGAAGGAAGTATTTATAGCAAAATTCACTAATTTAAATCTTATTTGTACCTACGTAATATATAGATACATCTAATATAAAAAATTCTCGTGTCGTGATGTTTGTTACCAAACGCCTTCGAAACGAATTGACTGATCTTTATAAAATTGTGTGTGCATATCGGGTAGGTATGAGAATTAGCCAACATCTATTTATCAAGTTTTTTTACGCGTGCACTAAAAATATTTATTAGAAATAATGTACATGGCAAAACAACGTTTGTCGTTGGGTCAGCTAGTAACATATATGACGAAGTTAAAAATCATTCCTGTAAAACCGTAGCATTATCGCTCATTAGTTTGAAAGCACTGACACAATTAACCACTTATGTAATAAGTAATGGTACTACGTTTTTAAGTCAAACAGTTAATGTATGTGCACCATAAAATTTATTTACTTATTTAAATGGTCTACAACATGGAATCCCAACTCGCACTCGCTTTAAAGTTATATTTACCTTACCTACAGATATTTTGAAATGCATAGTCGTATGTCAAAATCATCTGCAAAGGAGTGATTACCGCCCTATTATTTTTTATTATCAGTTAATAAATGAACAGTAGTCTCTTATAGGCTGCAAGTTCTAAGACATATTTTAAAATAAGCGTCGTGGTGCATCTTCATCTCCCGTGATAAATCTTTTGCTATCGGACAGGATTTCTCCGAATTCTTTCCCTTACTGCTTTGATCGCCTTTTTCGTAGGAACACTACGTGGACAGCCAGATGTTTTTCTGTCTCAAATAGCCCGGTACACCAACATTAGACTAATACGAAGCGTATGGAGTATTTTAAATTTGTATTTGGTTCTATACCTACCATGTGTAATGCAATCACAGCGATTTGGTTTTCTTTATCACCACTCCATTTTAATATTAAAAAATATTTTAAAATTTACTGGCGCAAAAGTCATGATAAATTATAAGAAACAGTATTCTTAATTCCCTAATTTTTCCCCCTCAAGGGTGGTACTTTTTCTTCAAATCGAAACAGGACTAAAACGGGAAGTATAATCCCAACTAAAAAAGAAAATTCCGAAGCGGTTCATAAATGTCGGCGTTCTGGTGTTCTAACAAAAAAAGTACAACCAAATTGAGAATCTCCTTTCATAAAACTCGAATAATAAAAACTTGTTCTTAGAGATTAAACTTAGTTTTTTGTGAGTAAGTATTACATCAAGTCGGGCCGTGACACAACTAGCAACAAGTTTTTTTATTCCAACTCCGTACGAGGTTCAAGATGTAATTACAAAAAGGCTTGTATCACTAGTTAGTTTTATCACTGCACCATTAGCATTATGCACTATAATTCTGTAACCTTCCATTATAATGTGTCTCCTACACACTGTACCTAATTGATATATAAAGTAATGGTATAATGGTAAATTATTTACGTCGCCGACTGACTTGGCCCGATTGAATATTATATTCAATAGCCTGTTTAATGAGCTAGATTGTAGGCTATATAATCTATGGCAATTGAGCTGGAAATGTAGAGATTATATTGTTTTTTTTTCAATGAAAGTCTAGCAACTAGTCTAGCAAAGTTTAGGAATAAGTCATACATTACAGTTATTGTTGTTAAAGTGAGGTTTGATTTGATATTTTCGATTCATAACAACAGTTAAGCCTGTTACTGGGCGACAGGCATGAATTCCTTTGCTAATTTACTTTTAAGCAACAAATATAACTATATAACGATGTAGAAAATGTATTTAAAACGTTGTTTAATTTATGTCAGTGTCCATTTGTTATTGTAATAATATTTACCATAAGTAACTGTCTTTACGCCAAGCAACGTTGAATGTTGAAACATTTCTGTAAGCGAACCACACCAGTGAGTTATTATTGAAAGACAACATCTTTAAGTACATCGTGTAATTTATTGAGTGAGATTATGGACGTGCGTCACTGTAAATATTAGCTTATGCTCTCTAGCTTTATAGCCCACCAGTATTTCATCTTATATCGGTGCCTTCAAATAACCAAATTATCCCTACTTACTTCCTATTATAAACGAAAACTTGTCTCTTCCTGACCCTACATATGCAGGTACGTGCCAAATTCATGTATAGATGTACTATGATATAATCATCTCACAGACTTCGTTCATAATTACAAGTACCCTCTTTTACAAGACTATATAAATATTTAAAATTTTCATATATTCAATATTGCTTGGACTCTTGACCTACTAACTTTGTACAGGGTCATTTTTAGAGAAGCAATGTGTAATAGACAAATTAGTATTTATTATATTGTACAAAGATCAAATGTTGAAGTTGGTAACTTGTAAGAGATTCCTGTCTGTGTACTTTGAGTTTTGAAACTAGTTAACACTAACGCATTAAGGTGAGCTGGATAATGGAGGCAAACTTCATCTCAAGGATCATGGCACCTTACTTCTATTGTAATATGAAAGTTCGCATTGATGTTTGTCATTCAATTAGGCCAGAATGGCTAAATAGAGTTGAGGAAATATGAGATAGAATATGGCTTGGAATAGCATATAGGCTACTTTTAGCACGAAAGGGTTTATCGAAAATGAGCCGTGCACGGCAGTTCATACACCACAATTTTCTATGGCTAGTACAGACAGCATAGGAGCATAGCTTACAGTGCTCTTAGTACCTATAACTAAAACACTATAATTTCCTGTGGGGTCGCAACGCTACACTTTGTTTCTCCTGGTTTTCTATACAAATAAATAATAATGTAGTGTCTGTTTGTAATATTAAAATTAGTCTTTTTTTATTAAATGCATATTATGCATGTATACACATTGCATACACCAAAATAATTTTTTATTTGTCTGTCTGTCTGTCTCTTGTTCCGGCTAATCTCTGGACCGACTGAAATGATTTCGAAGGGACTTTCACTGGCAGATAGTTGATGATATAAGCAGTAACTAAGGCTACTTTTTAGGCTAGCTTAGCCCCTCGGTGTTACCCATGGGGCTCAGCTAGTTTATTAATAAATTTTATTCGGATCCAATATGGTTGACTTCATACAATGCAGACTCAAAATGTTCTAATACGTACTTCGGTTAAAACAAACATTCCAACAATAAAGTACTGAAGCAACGTTGAAACTCTTTGGGAGAAATAATGATTGGAGTATCACTTCATTTTCACGAAATACTATGAGGATGTTGGACAAATTCAAGCGCATCTGCTATTTCTGGGAAAACATTGAGATATTTTTTTGGGTTCTAATGTATTTGCGAAGAAATTAAAAAAATGTGGTGTGTGACATTTTACAACCAACCTGGTCGTTAGCGTCCGAATACCTACACTTGCGCCATTCTCGCTCATAACACGTGTGTCACCCTTTTGTACCTTTTCGTTAAAATAGTCCCATAGATTGCAGGAAAACGGGAGGAATGTATTCATTCAAAACAACTAATCCTTGTAATGTGTTCCCCAAGCGCCGAGCTCGATGCGGTTGTGTGCTATCTAAAGCTAGCACATTATAACAAGCTCCCGTCGCGTCCCCGACCCGCCGACGGTGGCCCAATCTCAAGTAGAAATCGGATACTAGCAACTGTAACTTAATTGGTGTAGTAACTATCAGTCCGCAGTAATTATCAAGTATTCTTATCTCCGCCACGATAATATTCCTCGATGCGCCACTATACGTCCGTCTGATGTGATCACTAGGCCACGTAGATAACGCCATAAAATACGCAATAACATTACAGCTAAGTAAATAATGTTAACGATGTTTAAAATATTTGATTAAATCGCGAAACTGATCCTTAACGGTTCTTAGTCTGAATTATGATGCAACTATCGGAAGTATGGAAGCTGGCACTTTCAGCATGTTTAAAATCTGTATATTTTGTAGTTATTACGATAGTACGTTTCATAAAATTGTCTATCTGTCTTTATACCTTGCCTACCGTTGCAATAAAATAAATCTTTCTCCTATTGTGCTTTTACGGTCTTCAACAAATGTAAATTAAAAATATCAACTCAACTTAATTTTTTTCTCAACTATAGCGATAAAACATTTGTTATGTATTTGCTGCAAATTAAAACTGTTCTGCCGTTATTATTTGTAACAGACGGACAAACACTTATCGTGTCACTCACAATCTAATTATCGGTTAGCCAACATTTATACAACACATAAATATCATTTTGATAATTTAAAACTTTACTTTATCAACTTTGTAATAATATAATTGAAATAACTTTGTACAATTAGCTCCTGCTAATAAATTACAACTGCCTTCTTTCTCTTTGGAATTATCGGAACATGATAGGTTGACATTATTGAACCTATAGTAGAAGTAGATACCTGACAAAACAACTTGGAGACTTACATTTCTTATAATATAATTTTGTTTGTCATTATTACTCTTAAACCTAATTTATCGTTTAAAAACTCTATTTCTAATTAATGGATTCTTCCGATATAATCATTGATGGGATACACAGAGTTTCGACGTACGCCTTTCAGAGAATATATCGAAAATGATAAACCCATTTAAGAGACATTAATTTTTTCAGACACACATAGTAATCGAATACGGTGCAATACAGTGGTCAAATACTGAGTGGTGACTGTCTTACATAACAGAAACAGGATAGGCACCTCGGCGACTCAAAGTCTGTACTCTTTTAATACCTTATACAGGAACCGCTTGGCCTCGATGTCAAGGCTCAGTAGGCGACTGCGTCTAATTGCGATATGGTTAGAGTATTCTGTTATCAATGCGCCACACATTCGTCAATCATCTTGAATGTCGCACGAGATTGTGTTCACCTGTTTAAGTTAGATTAGATTAGACCAAATTCTACCAACCACTGTTTACTTTTCCGTCTATCTCGCTTGATAGCGTACATAGACTTTGTAGTAAAAGTATCATGAAGTAATAATATCACGATAGTAAGTTTGTACGGCATGACAGCTGTGAATAATTTAGGAGCGATAGTCAAGTTGTGTGATGGGCGAATGATCGAGAGCGATGCTTAAGTTCTCTGTCCCTCCTCGTCATGCCCGAATTGAATCTCCGATTGATCGTTGACTTGTATAAGTGTTCATGTGATATTAATGTCAACTACTTACTTCATAAATGACACAGATAGTCGAGTTACACATCACATTCTAGAATATATTTTTTTTGACAAAGGCTTATATCTAATGAGAAAAGTCAGGCAGTTTACCAACAGAAGTGCGGCAGAAACTCATACTTCAAAAGATATTAACCGGGTCCTTCTCTGAAAATCATAAATCTTTTTACGTTGAATTATTTTAGAAATTATAGTAAAAAAATTGACAGAAACGAATATATATATATATATATATATATATATATATATATATATATATATATATATATATATATATATATATATATATATATATATATATATATANNTTTTCACTAATTAAATAAATTGATATTAATTAAATAAACAGATTGGTAACGCATGAATTCAGGTTTAAAAATGTTAATACAGCATCTTTCAAGAACTGTGAGTGAAAAGGTCTACGAGACGTCATAATTTTGGAATGAAAAATCTTGTTTTTGCACTCTTATCGGTAATGACATTCCAAGACTGCTACTCACAACTGAAAACAGCTCTTTGTTGCATGTGTTCCATAAACATGTATGTTTTTTCGATTCCATAAATTTACGACAAATTTATCAACATTGGATAACCTTCTGATTGCTTGACCCATTAAACTATTGAGTATTCGATAATTTACTGTTTCCCTGAATTTGTCATTATTGCCTCAGAAAACTTTAACTTTTACCTACATTAATAAATGACCTATCGCTGTGTCTTCTTTAATGCCCACTTTTTTTTTCCGTACGGATTCCTCTTGGTGGCATGTCGGACTCGAACCGACTAAAACCGCACACCGTCGTGGATACTAGGACCCGGGGAATCAGGTGCACCCTAGGAAAGAGAATCCCGGCACCCCACAGTATCTCAGGTCACCTACGGTTTCTAGATGGCCCCCTCCTGTGTGGAAAGCCTGATGTTTCCGTTGCTGCCCCAAAAGAAGAGGCGCATGCGGCAGAGGATATTCACAGCAAATCTCCCTTCCACTCAATGTCTAGCCGGTGTCGCTCACCTCATCTATGACATAGTAGAAATATCGCTTGTAGCGCAGCCCGTGCGTGGAGTACTGTGTTCGTGCGTGGCGTACTGTTCTCACCTTTGCGATGGTGCCGCACAGTACCTGTTTGACGCTCTTGACCGGTTGCAGCGGCGAGCAATCCGTAATGTCGATAGTCCCGAAGCCACCGAGACCCTTGAGCCTCTACAGTTGCGTAGAGATATCGCCTCCTTGGCAGTCCTTTATCGCCTTTACCATGGTGAGTGTTCTGAAGTGCTCTTCCAATTGATCCCCCCTCTCCCTTCCTCTACAGAACAACACGTGCCTTATAAGTCACCGCTTTAAAATGGAAGACATACGTTCTCATACTTATCGCTTCGGTGCTTCCTTCCTATGCCGAGCGGTCAAAACCTAGAACTCACTACCATCGCACGTGTTTCCTTCCCACTATGATCCCGAGTCCTTTAAGCGGGGCGTGAAAAAGCATCTCACCAGGCCACCNCCGCTTTAAAATGGAAGACATACGTTCTCATACTTATCGCTTCGGTGCTTCCTTCCTATGCCGAGCGGTCAAAACCTAGAACTCACTACCATCGCACGTGTTTCCTTCCCACTATGATCCCGAGTCCTTTAAGCGGGGCGTGAAAAAGCATCTCACCAGGCCACCATAGTGTGGGTCACCATGCTGCATTGTTTTTTTTTCGCATTGAGGATGGCGACCACCACTCTTGGATTCTGCTCATGCTTTCCATCAGGCAGGGCAGAGTCATTTTGGCAGCTTATACATATAAAAAAAAATCTTCGTGACAAAGTCGAGATTTAGTTACTTTGATTGCGGTTTGTAAACGAGATGGTCAAAGTTAGCTAACCACCTAGGACATCTCGCTATGAGCTAAGGTGTAGAAGGTAGGTGACCTTGACTTAATTGAGAAATTGCTTTTATTACTCTCTCCATCTATCCTTACTGGATACAGTCGCGAGTGTATGTAAAATAGATGTCCATTAAAATAATTTAGAGCACACACATTAAATTACAAACTTGACTGTTAAAATACTCTCAGGGTAGTGGAGAAACACATGCCAACTATTCCGCAGCAGTAATCGTGGGGAGGCACTAAGATATTGCTAAACAAATTTTACGATTTAAGCTTCTGCCACGTCTTTTTAGGTAGAATTAATGAATTAAATTATGACATTTCACACTGCTGATGGTCGAGTTTGAAGCATCTAATAACATATTTTATTGAGCTCGTAGTTTAAGCTTGACTTAATTATTCTCTTTGTTTAAACGGCAATCAATCGTCTAGGATTGATCTTGGATTGTGAAGAACCAACATCGTAGATAAAAACAGCGTGAATTACTTAAACTGTAGTTTTCTAGCCTAATGCTAGTGGATAGTAAAAAGGCTTGTATGTTTGTACACTCAAATCGATTAATACATCGAAATAAAATTTATAACAATTAATCTTCGATTTTAGAATATCAAAATTTGAATAAGTTAGATTTATGTTCTCGAATTATGCTAAGGTTATGCCAATGAAAAAACAAATTAAAATTGTACTTAGAAATAGCATTTGAGTGAAAGACCTATGTGACATTTGGCTTGTTTCTTTAAAAGTTTCTGTGATGACATTTGGGGGCTCCAGTAGCCCTTAATACCAATGGTTGCTCGAGCCGTTTAAAATAAATAATCTATTATAGAGATGTGACGATTTATTTATTTAGGGGACACATTAGTTAATTATGTGTCATTAACTGGTGAATCGGTAAAAACAGCAAAGTAACTATGGCTTATGACAAAGTTTCCATCCAATTTAAGAGTATCTTCTAATTTTAAAATCTTGTGATAGACCTCTATGGGTAACTATATTTATATGTATCTCTGCTTCGATTACGGTCATAATTCCCGGATTGCGCTCGAGTTCTTTTTATGACCCTCCAAGTGTCATTAGTACCGATTAGCGGTCAGTCGGGAGCACAATTGGAGAACCGCCTCTGACCGGAGGAAAACTGCTATCGAACTGAGCAGTTGTAGTCGTCTGTCTCCGTAACAGGATAATACCGAATTATCCTCACTCTCGCATTCAACGTTGGTGTTAGTGTAAATACCTGCTTAGGTTTTCCTGAATGACATATGTTATTTGTAAAGGTAAACAATTGATAAGTTTTACTTCTTACTAGCTTCTATCCGCGGCTCCGCCCACGTATATGTCGGTTATCGCGATATAAAATAACACAAAATAAGCAGTAATATTTACAGTACCCGCTCGTTTGCCTTTTCAAATTTTCCAACTACAGATAATTGGAGAAGCTAAATTTTAACGCGGTTTTTAAGTTGGTTGCCGGTGTTTGAACTCCGAAATGTACTGACATATTACACCTTCTATTTTATAATCAATTACATTATCTTATGAAGTGGCCTTTATCTATCTGCGTAGTATAGTGTTTTAATAAAGCATTAGTCGTTTATCGTCATTTTATGGTCACTGCACCTTCGTTAATGGTTCTCCGCGTAATGTTGCCTATCCAATTTTGCTTTCTAAATGAATATTTTACACAACAGGTACTATCTAGATAGTTTAAATCCATAGGATAGATCATGAGATTAACGTGTGTTTAAAACAAGGTGTCATGTTGTTCAAATATCAACTAACACTACTAACTAAAATTAAAACTGAAATGTTTATTGAGAGTCACGAGCACTCCCAGTGTGAGACTGACAATTAAAACAGTTAATAACTGTGTTTAAAGTAGTCATTAAAGCTATTTGGTAGCATTTCATTTGTTGCTAGAAATGGAGTAGTTGTCCATGGTTAAAGTCAAATTAGTAATTAACGTACATTACATAGATAGTATACAGTCACGCCGATATTGCGCGAGGGGTATTCAAAATTAAGATTATTTACATAAAGATAAGTTAAGTACTTACGAGAAGTCACCTGTGGATTTGAGATGCGTTCCGTACCTGGTGATGGCTCATTTTTAATGATTCATATTATTTAAAAATAATTATTTTATTGTACCCAAAAGATTATAAAAAGAACTTAAAACCAGGTGCGTAGGTATGCGTGGCATTGCCGCTCGGAGGCAATTTCTTACTGGCAACCATGAAATGGAGAGAAAAACATGTTTTAAATAAAGTAAAGAGTATTTAAAAAGTGTTGTTGGTGACACTTATTACAACGGGTTAAAATAAATAATTAAAAACCCCTACACAAGCACTTAATCGAGTAATCATACGCCAAAAATGCCTTCCATCATTTTGGAAAAAGCTGATACTCTCAATCTGCTCGACTGATATTTAGCAAACATAGCTAAAAACCACTGCAAGGAAACTGGTTTTCAAATGAAAAGAACCGCATTGAAATTGGTCTATTTGTTTGAGAGTTATGATGCCACAAACAAACAGACATCAACGTCAGAATGAGATACGCCGCCTCACGACTAAAGTCCCTTACAAACCTGCCATTCTCCTTTGGACATGTTGTGGTTGAAACAGTCTTTAAAACCTAATATTGGAATTTAAAATCTTGTCCGTGTGAAGACGGATCTACTATTAATCTTCTGGGCATCGTGAAAGCCAACAAAGGCAGGAAATTACGCCGTAACAGCGCCTGTGCTGTGTTTCATCGAGTGAGTGAGGATACCGGACAACCATAATCCAACCCTTCCTCTCATCCCCCTCCCCATCCGCGAAGGCCGGCAATGCACTTGTGACCCCTCTGGTGTTACGGGTGTCCATGGGCGGCGGTAATCGCTTACCATCAGGCGATACGTCTGCTCGTTTGCCCCATATTCCATAAAAAAGTACCACAGCACAGCAAAAAGAAGGAAAATTGAAAACAAACCCTATACGAATTCATTTTCTCAGTGTAACACAGTAGGTCAAAACCTTCTTTCCAAGGAAATGTCCAACATTGGTCAACAGTGGACTATTAAAAGCTGTTGATGATGATGTGAACTACATAACTAATAAACTCAACATTTTTTATTCATACCTCAACATTATTATCAATATTCATATAAGAAAGCTGGTACTGAAAATGTTAACTATCTCGCAATGGTTGCCAAGAAAACATCCGTCATTCATTCTCCCCTGTGTTATCTGTGATTAGAAGGAAGGTGTTCGGTAGAAACCGTCGGCTTGTCGTCACTTGTGAACGACATCCTCACGAGTACCTCACGAGTCTTGTTAGGGCTGCCACGATATAGCCTCGAATTAAACGCTGACACTACGACGTCTTATTTATCAAAGGTATGTTTTCTGAAATACATCAATGTTGTTCACTAAAAGTCATTTATTTTAAAGAGAACTAATGTACGTTTTAAAGTTTTAGCGTTGATGAAAGCCATGATAAAATCGTGGTACTCAAGTCTGTCTATTCTCCCCAGATTTTTGAAATGGTTTTAGGTGCCAAAAATTTAAGTTGCTATATTTTCAGGTGTTTTAATGTCTATATTTCGGAAACAGTACGTGTGGCAACCCTGACGAGCCATTACACAGTCTCAGTAGAACCAAGGCCGCCGTATGATCACTATTATCTAACCGGCCATTTTAAACTGCGCAGGGCTTGTAACATAACTACTCATAACTAACTTTGGTCGCTTTTTGTTGGACCGTCTCATTTGCATACAGTGTCGTGTCACTTATCATGTTCAATTTACTATGCATGTCTCCGTGTTAATACCAACGTGTAATATAATAAAATAATTGCTCTGCCATTTAACGTTATTGTTTAGCTCAGTTACAATTGCTAGACGGTGTTTCTAGTTTTAAAATACTTTTGAATGTTCGTTGGATATATATATCGCTCATAGCCCAGTTGCACTCGGTGATTAGAAACAATCAGCGAGGGCAAGCAACGACGGCGCGGTCAGTACCTGGATGGGTGACCGCTGGTGGCATGTTACCATGAGCGTCTCCGTGATTCGGAGGTCACGTCAAGCAGTCGGTCCCGGTTCTTATCATAGGATAACAGTCGTGAAGCTTAGTTGGAGGCCTTCGGGCGGCTTAAAAACATCCAACGGTAAGATTACGTAGTCACAACGTTGTCTTGCCAGTCCCCAAACCCGCACTCGGCCAGCGTGGGGACGTATGGCCTTAACCCTCTCCTGAGAGGAGACCCGAGCCCCCAGCAGTGGGACATTATGGGTTGTTGATTTGATTTAATTGATTCGTTGGATAAGATTATAACTGTTAAGATGTTACTTGACTTTTTTAGCTAGTTTGTATCGCGACCGAACGTCAAAATACTGTTGACAATTCATAAATTTGTCTAACAATAATGCAACTGTAACTGAAACTAGAAATATTATTAGTCTACGCGTCGACATCTTTGATATGTCTTAGATGTCGCCTCATTCATTCAGCCCTCATTAACATCTCTTTTAACTCTGCTTTATTTATAGTAGACCTATTCTTATTTCCTTAAACTGCATACCCCACTTATACATGTTACTTATGTAGGTATTGATTCTGCACACATTTTGTTTCTACAACATTGGTGTAGGTTACAAACTTAAGGATCAAGTTCCTTGTATTTGGAACCTTTGTAGCCACATCGAATGTCTTTTTTTGAATTAATCTTAGTATTATAATTTAACAATATTTGGATGACTCAACACTGTTCTGAAAATAAAAAGTTTCCCGATAGCGCGCACCGAGAACGTTTTCCTTACCACACGGGCATGGGCCACTTTAGTTCTAACGAGTGTCATAGTTAAGGTACTAGGTAGTTTCTTATTTGACAAACATTTATTTATTATGACACACATGTATTTCAACTTCAATAGAATTGCCATGACTTGAGCTGGTTGAGTGAGCTCAGTGACTGATAATAACTGAACAGGTTTGTTTGTAATATGTAGGTTTTAAATATGTTTGAAAATTTCTTAATATAGGTACGTTTTCTCAGTTTTTAATCGCATTCTATAAAACTATATAATACTCATATAATGGTATTGGACATAATTAAGGCTAAACGTAGCTTCTACTATAATTAATGTATAAAATAAAAACTCTAGTTGAAGCACTCGGCACTTACATTAGCATAACCATGCGAGTACATTAGGATTTAAACCTATGATACATCTTTTAAACCGCCTATTAGTGTTTTTGAATGTGGACTTACATCAGTCCTCACTTACATCGCAGAGCTAGATCGCCATCGCCACAATACGTTTGCGCGTTAATGGAATTTCAGACATTTCGCAATGGGGGCAGTGTGTTTTTCTAACGAAACCACCTCTGAAAAATGTTGATTGTTCATTTGCCCTTAAACTTCTATTCTCACTGGTTGTTAAAAACTCCAGATATAAATAAACCCCTCGCAGTTTTAGACGAAAATATGAATGGAAATCGTCTTAAGAATGAACGAAGTCTGCTAAAAAATGTGCAAGATATTGCGCAACATATAGGCAAAAAGCATTCAGTCAAGTTGGAAACGTAGTCACGATATTATGTTTTAAGGCCAAAACCCAAAACATAACATTACACTATAACTTTAAATACTTTGTTTTTTCTTGTATTGTACTTTGCTCAAGAGTTTTTTTTAGTAAAGAGCACGGACTATATTTACATCACAGATTGTTTTTTGTGAAGATCTGGACTTTGAAGCGTTATCAATTACTTAAATATGGCATATTTAAGTAATTGATATAATGTTCCTACGTGTATAGAAGGTATGGATTACGTTTATATACATCTCATAACTGTAAACGTGACTTTTATATCTACTTGTACGATTACTCTTAAATTACAATTCTCGAATCGAATCGGAGTCGAATATTTATTAACCGGTACTATGTTTAATGGATTAATAACTAGAATATATAATTCATAGAACTTTAAAGTATTATTATGGTACATAGAGGACACCTCATGGAAAGTACCTAACTCCACCCATAGACATCTGCAACTAGAAGAGTCATTTTAAGACGACAGCCGTAGTAATACTCCAATCATGCCTTGTCATATATTTCAAAGCGGGGCTCTCCTACGGTCAAGGAAGTAGTATCTTCCCTTGTTTGGAGCAGAAAAGTAATGTTTCAGAATCTTTGACACGCATTGCTTCCAATCCTATCCGAGGATGTTAACTTAAATTCTTTTCATTTATTTGTGTTGAAACTTAAGTAACTTGTATGGAAAATTTAAATCGTCGGATCGTCGGAGTGATGACTCAATCGAGTTACTATTTACAAGTCATTAGTAAATAACATTGAAAGAATAATATGCATGAAGTAATTGCTAGCCGCTAATTATGTATAAGTGTTAGTAACGGACCGAAGCTTTTGTTTCGGCCAATTTCAGCTAAAAAATCTAGTTTTGGTTTCATCGAAAATGGCCGAAACTTGAGTGATCGTAAATTATCGTGGGTCGTTCAGCAAATTTCGGGGCTAACTCATGCTGGCCTGCCCGCGTTGCCAGCTTGTTGCAACTAAATCGCATTTAGTTGAGTTGATGTTATGTATATAAATGATTAACATATAATTATTGCATATTTATTTGACTTACAAGTACTCCTGGCTTAAATATATGTATATATATTTATTACGCAATTGAACGTTCGTCTTTTCATTTTTAACACAAACTGTTGATATGTGCATTCAAATAAATGTGTTAAAAACGTACAAGAGAAATTTTAAATCTGATAAAACCTCATTTAACTAAAATAATAAAATATTACTTTTTGAATTAAAAAACATGGTTTGTTTCAAGGTCAAAGATTCGGTTTCGAAACTGAGAGCATGGCTGAAAAACCAGTTTCGGTAGGACACTAAGTATCTTTGAATGTTCAGTGTATACGAATATTTAATATAGTATTTACATAAGTATAACTTTCAAATAAAAACATATTTCTTCCTGTGATATAGTATTCTTGTATGTTAAAAATAAATATTTAAATCTAAATTTATGCCTTTATATGTGACTGTACAGAATATTTTTAGAAGAAATGATATATGCGAAATAGTATATTATTACTGTGGGAGAGCCATGCTTCGGTATGAACGGGCCGGCTCGATTAGAGTGATACCATGACCTCACTGAAAACTGGGGTGAGACAGCGCTTGCGCTGTGTTTATCCGAGTGAGTGAGATGGGCTGGAGGCCCATTTTTTTTTACTTTTTTGTTCGTGTTGAAACCCCCTCGGGCCTTCACCCCACCGGGGTTTGCGGCGGGGCGGTGTGTTGGAAACGAACCGACTAAAACTACACGGTGTGCCACTCTGCGCCTGAGACGGGAGGGATCCGTGAACCGCTTTCTTACGCCGTCCGGACCGGGGGCTGGAGGCCCATACCTCAACCCCTCGCCCCATCCCCCTCTCCATCCCTGAAAGGCCGGTAACACACTCGTGACACCACTGGTGTGGCGCGTGTCCATGGCTCGTTTGCCCACTATTCTAAATAACATGACTGGANATATATATAATGTTATATAACTATAATATAAAACAATAAATATAACTATAATGAGTTCTCGTTAATATTAACCTGATGCGATTTAAATTACAATTATTTTAAATATTGGATTCATGCTTTTATATTGGAATTGATTTTGAGTTCGGTTATTTTATTTATTTGTTTTCACCGATATTTGCTTCAATATCTTAGATTTATAATTAGTAAAAAAACGTTTGAAATGACATGCTCTCATGGTGGTTGTATAAGCTCCGTCTCAGAATCTGATTAAAAGCCTACGCGGGAAACCGTCGGGAAAAGACACATTAGTTCGTGTCGGTTGAAACTTTTTCACTTTCCATTGACACTGAGAAACACTGACGGCAAAATTTTCAATGTTGTTGTTACAAATCGATTTCTATGATGAAAGTAATTTTCTGAGTACACACGCAGATGCTGGAATAGAGGTATAAAAAATAACAAACACTCACAAATAAATTCAAGTTGCCTTTATCGTTACCTGTATGTTCCCGAGTATTTTTATTGTCGTCATAAAATAGATAACCAGGTAATAGTGATCCGTATACATTAAATTTTTATGTGTTTATGTAGCCAACTTCGGTTCTAAGAAGACTTTAAAAGGCTCCGTCCTCTAGGATCCCCTGCTTAGATACCCAGGGGATCTAACCAGGGGATTCTAGTGGACGTAGCCATTTAACAAGGAAGAATAAGTATTTGCAAGTGATTGCTCATGATGCACAATACGTTGGCATCCGTATCATTGTGTCTTCATTATTATAATTCTATAGTACCTAATGTATATCTAGGATTGTCTAGCTGTAAGACTAAAATTTTTCCTTTTTAACATAAAATACCTGTGTGGGGAATGAAATAACAACCACGAGTATCTGTACCGTCTTGAGCTGTCTTGCACGTCCATCACAGTCAGCATCCATGCTTAGATTCAATCGACCGATGTATTCGTCTGCCAATCAGTTTCCACATGACAGCAGTTAATCAATGGATATGATTAAACGCCTCCACCGAATTCTAAACAGCAGTTTTGATGGTTTCCAGGGATATCGGGGGCTCAGTTACAGAACATGTAGTGACAAAAAAAATTATAATGACACTGAGAGCCATCTTGTTTTTCTGTGCCCTGGCAAATTCCCTCGTGAACTCTGGGTCTGATACATAGGAAGCAGACATCACTGTTTAGGCTAAGTTTAACTAGTTTCAGATACCTCCGGCTACTTGAATTCCTATTTCCAGTTTTTCATCTGAAATAAAAAAAAATTAAAAGCTTTAGCTACAGTTTCTAGAACACCTTTGTATATTATTGCACTTTTTCCGAACTGTCAGGGCTTGAAAATGTTATTAAAAAAGACGAAATGGTTGAGGTTTTGGTACAAATTGATTTAACTCTTGTTTACCAGTGCCGGTAGTACACTTCTTTTTTTTAACAAAAGTGTTACATTTTAAAAAAATAATCTGAAAAGAAATTGATTGATTTTAAATGAAATTCATCTTGAAAAACTTAAAATGGTTATTTTAAGTTTGTATAAATAATTTCAATGAAAATTGGTACAAACTTTAAAATTATGATAATTCCGATTTCGTAAGTTAGTAAAACCACACAAATGATTGTAGGCAACAATAGAGTAAACCTGAACTATGAGGTGTGATATTTGCGATTCCATATTGATATAAGAAAGTATGATTACGCGAAATGGAGGAGTTTAGAGTTATTGTACCTATCGATGTACTGTATCCTAAACTAAACATTATGCAGGAAGATTGAATGCAATACAGCAATACAGTCATACCACTGCTAGTATATTCTGGGCTGGTGAATTTAGATATGAATATGGATAGATCTAAGGAACGTATTGTTAGTCATAAAAATGTGCAGAGATTTCCCTGTCTTTTTTGCAATTTGTTGTTTGATTGAATAAGCAAAGTATTTGATATTTTTAATGTTTAAATTACTTGAGCCACTTAGATGAATATGCAGAAACTCTCGAAGTTTGTATCGATCATATAATTAGTAATATGCAGGTGCCAGGGTCCTTATATGTTAAATAGGATATTGCTTTTTAAAGCGATTGGTTCCCGCTCCAGAAACGTTAAGAAAAAGATATTTATTTTTCCATGCTCTCCGAGTGTGATCGAATAATGTCAATAAATCTCAAAATATTTTCCTTGTAATTCTTGTTCTGTTCAGGTTTACTTTCACATTATTCTGACCAGCAGCAGCGGAAACACAGAAAACTAACAAACTACTTGAAATTTTTCATGTAAAATTGAGACCAGCTATACCAAACCGTTGAAGTGCAAGACGGTATTATTCTCATGTTACTTTCGTATACTATATACACACTGAATGTAAGTGGTGATGCTAAAATATAAACGGATGTCTACGGCACAATACGCACCCACGAGCAGGCAGTAGCAGATCAATTCTCTGATTGCTCAGTACCCGAATAACGACTTATTCCATGCCAATTTGAGTACGTTTTTTAATTTTGTACACTTTTCCTTGGTAGGTTCTAATATTAGTATGCAATAAGCATCAATTATCGTACTTTTAACATTATTTACTATTGTACTGACTCGCTGTAAGTGTTGGGCAAACGTAACGTGTAACGTGTAAGTGCAGTAAGCAGCTGATTAAATAAAAAAGTCAATTAAAAGTTATCATCCTCTCGTCGTCGTTACCAAAGACAATCTGTTACAGTGGGCAAATTGCATCATATACAGCAAGAGTTGCAGTTTATTCGCATGAAATGTACAAACATATCATGATAGATAATAATTAGATTTTCCATCAAGATTTATGTGAAAGGAAATACTAATTTCATTTAGAATCCATTGAAACCTTGTTAATTGTTGTTGCTCTAGATGATAAGGTACGGAAAGAGAGATTCTAAAAATATATATAAATAACCTTTAATACCATTTACAATGGAAGGTACTGGCTAAGGTATATAAATGTATCGCTGTGTAGTTCAAATTTATAAGTATGTTGAATATATATTGATTGTTTACGTAGGGTATTTAAAATATATCAACATGTTTTAAAAAATTATCATTATAAAATTCAATTTTAAGATTCAGCATGTATTTTATGAGTCTAGAAATGAGTATCAAAAATGCATGTCACTTAATTTCATTTAATTATTAAACATGAAATTAAGTTAGGTAGAACATGATTAAAAACTATCAATTTCAAATTTTTATTTTGTACTACGCGCTTAATTGGGAGGAATGTGTTGTCGTCATATTTTCTTCCTAGTAGTCTTTAAGATTTAAAGATCACAATAGTAAGGTTATCATGAAATAAAACACGGGGAGTAACAAAGGAATCGAATATAGCTCATATGGGAATAGCGCTTCCCAACACTTTTGTTCGAGTTGGTCAATATTCCCAAAAAATATTCCCTATTCATCAAAACTTAAAATGCGAGCCGTGTAAATCACAATGGCACTAGAAAAATGTAGGTACAGAATTTTTTAAAGTGAACTTGCGTACTCATTTGGCGGCATTAAATATATATGTAGGCAGAAACCCGCCGAGTTCAAAGTTCTCTGGTCTGTTGTGGCTGGCGTTACGACACACGGCCCTGTGTTCATTGTGACGTCAAGTGAATATACGTATTACGCGATACCTGCGTAATTAAACGAACGAATTTCATTCAAGTGCTTCAATAATTTGACAGTTCCGGTACTCAAATGTATGCGTCCCTGGCGGCTCTGTACAAATGTTTGTTTTTAGTTTAAGTGTATGATGGTAGACGTTGGCGCAACATTTTTGAAGTAAATAACATATTCTTCGTCATGATAACAGTTTTATAATAGAACTATACGTTTACGATTGTGTTTATGGTTGTAATAGCTGTTTTTGGTGACTTTACGGTTTGGCGGTACGCGATACTAACGTGTAAACATTCATTTTGAACATGTTAAGACTTTCTCTTAATGAAATTAAATGTCAAGCGTTCGTAGATATAGGGCGCTTCCAGGGTTTTGAAAGTTGCGGTTGTTAATGAGATCTTAACCAGAAAAATTAAACGTAACAGCGGACATAGAATGTTATTTTTTTACCGATTGACTGATTTAATTGTTCTTAAAAGATATAGGTTTACCTACTACTTCCTAACCTATAAATTACCTTATAGCAAAATGGCTTATTATCATATATGTAAAAATATAATATAACCATAGAAACTATATCTGTGAAAATACTCTTGTATAAGTTTAAATTGCAGTCCTGAGTAATTCAATGTTATGCCTTATGAGAAAATAAAACCTCTTACGTACAGTGATCAGAATCCTTAGGCATGCTTAATCCAGCATTAATATCCATTTATATACAACATCTACTCATTCTCTGTGTTATAATGTGTAACAATTTTACAGATTAAGAACACTTGATGTCACCACTCTTATTTATAACATGATTTTCATAGGAAAGCAAACTCTACTTGCACATATCAGACTGACATTTGAAAGAAACTTTGAATGGCCAGCATGGTATGACATTCGAAACGCTCCTTTTTAAGGAGAGGCAGGTTATATGCTCATAACCCATTTCCTACCAACTGGACAAGATTCAGTTCACTAGTATAAAAGATACTTACTTTGGATTTTCAAATAAAATGTCGATGAATTTGAGATGCATTTATTCAATACCTATCTTTTAATCAAATAGCTATATGATTCACATTTGTTTGACTATTTTTGTGGAATTTTGTACATGTATTCCATTCTCTATTTGCAAAGTTTACAGGAATACTTACTCTAGAAATAAAATAAGCTAGTCTTTATGGAAAATATAGTACCAACCACCTGAATGAAATGAATTTACCTGGTGTAGTTAACTTACTTACCGAAGTTAAAAGACTTAAGGGTACCATATTTCGTTCCACATTTTCTTAGTAAAGAACTGCTCTATACTCGT
Organism: Hyphantria cunea; assembly: GCA_003709505.1. NCBI lineage: Eukaryota > Metazoa > Arthropoda > Insecta > Lepidoptera > Erebidae > Hyphantria > Hyphantria cunea. The sequence continues at coordinate 208,507 of PKRV01000984.1, read as the reverse complement.
AACTTTATGTAAGTAATAGAGAATATACTTATGAAAGTACACATAACGAATAAAAACCTAGTTCGGGTAGTTCTATTTACAGAACGCAATCGTCCTAATCTCTAAACCGATCAACTATCAACTCTCGGACAGATGAATTGACATTATAGATGACTAGCTAATTCCCTCTCCATAGTTTGCTGGAGTTAATATCTCCATTCATGTTTGTAATATCAGAAAGGATTACTTATCTTCGTAATAAGTGTGATATTGAGATTACCAATCAAATGTGCACTTTATGGTTACAGAGCAACGCCCTAAAGATAGCGGCTCTTTAGTTTGAGTCTTAAATGCAGTATATCTTGTTTGTTGTGTAAAGAAAAAATAAAATAATGGTCAAAAAAAAAACCTTACCATTTTTGTGAGTTTGAAGTTTATTTGGTATTCTTACCTACAAGACAGCCTGCATTGGTTCAGCATTTTGTTTTTGTGGAAGCTCGGAGCCTAAGAATGTACCTGTAGTATGGTGTACTAGACTGCACGGCTGGCCTAGTGGTTTAAGTGGTCGCCACACCGTTTCCTACTGCGCCAAGTGTTGTGGGTGCAAATCCTACAAGGGACAACACTTTGTGTGATCCATAAATTGTTGTTCTAAGCTTGGGTGTACTTTGTGTCCGTTTCATATATAAATAAATAAATAAATATATGTTCAGACATTTTAACACACAACGCCATCTAGTCCCAAACTAAGCAGAGCTTGTACTATGGGTACTAGATAACTGATATTAATACTTATATGCTCTTTTTTTGTAAATACATACATATTATACATAGAAAACATCCAAACTCCGAAACAAATATTTGCAGATCATACAAACAATATATGTTTGTAAAGTCCCCCACACAGGATGTATATTCCTAATACGGGAGTTGCCTTTAAAAAAATGAAAAAAACTACAATAGCCCGTCTCTAACCACGTAGTTATTTGTACCCAAATGGTGCTGGTAGTCTTACATAAGTATAGTAGACAACAAGGTTTGTGCCTAGGAATATGAATAAAGTTACAAACTTTAACTGGTAAATTTGTTTTGAAATAAAGTCACTGATATGAGTTGGATAATTCATTGTAGTCTACACCTAGCATTTTAATCATATCAGTGCTTGGCGAAATTTCGCTTAAAATTGTACGTTGAATAAGCGATGCCATTTTATGCCACGCGATGCGGTACCTCCGGAATAATAAGAATACCCCGAGAGTCGCGTGACACATCCCTCCACCTCCCCCTCTCCACCTCCCAACCTCCCGCAACACACGTTACAAACTCAGCGCTGGCTGCACACGCACGAGTATTGTGTATCATTTTGAATCGAACCAGTTTTGCCTTTTTGGGCAACTGTCCAAATAACTTTTCTAATGTATTGCGGCTAGACCTCGTAACGACGCCCACACAATTGTTTATAGTGTAATGTTCTGCCATTATTTGCATTATGAAGTAAAAGTAAAATTATATATCACATAACAAAGCTCAACTCCGTAGGGGGAGGTCGAAGGATGCTGGGTAAATAACTTGACGCCTTGAGCGTATTTTCGAGTATTTCTTCCATGTGTGCTGTGAGAGTCAACTAGAGATATTACATTTTTAATCAAACTAGATCACATCTCACACGTCTCGTATTTCCGACTGAAATTTATTTTTTCAAATTCCTTCACATTTACTGTAGATACTCCGTTTACGTCACTTTAATATTTTCACTTTTAAATGTGTACGCAAACAAATAAATGCTCTCTCTAAGCGATGACAAAAAATGAAATTTAGAACACGTTTGTTTGTATTTGATAGCCGTATATATTTCATAATAATTGGATCAACGAAGTCCAATTTTTATAAAATATATCGTAAAAATTACAGAGAAAAGCATTGGGATCATATTTTTATAACTTTCTTTAGCAATTTGAATTGTATCTAAAAGGTTGATTTTAAAGTGAGCCCATTTATGTCAAATGCTTAAAGCTTATTTGTTTAGTGTAAGTAGAAGTTATAAATATACTACTGAACGAAGGCATCCCCCAAAGAGCGCCAACCAAGTAGCATGTTATTTACAATACGCCCACGGGCTTGGGTAGTCACCTACTGTCGAGTGACCCCCCGCTCATTCACCCTCTACCACACAAACAAACAGAGGCTTATCACAGGAACACGAGTACTTCATTAGTTTTAATCCAAGCTATAATATTTCCTCGAATATCGAATACGGCCGGGCAGTTATTAAATACCTGAGTACGAATGTATTCAACAAAGGCTTTTCAGTGTGAAGTTTTTGAGTAATTATTTCTGTCACGTTCGCTTGTACGCTATGAAACAAAGTGTCAATATTGCTGATCAAATGTTTAATGCCGAACTCTTCCAGGTTGAATCCCAGTTGACAGAACGTGGTTTACTGGAGTTTTGAGGGATTTATGATTAAGTTGCTATTATCTTCATAATACACATTATTAATGTTATTGTTGTTATGTAAACAAGCTTCAAGAAATTTGCTCCGTCGAGTACAAACGGGAATATGATTTAAATAGCTGGCGGTTTTAGACGAAGTCCTAAGCTACGATGTTTCATAACTGAATTTTTTACGAGCTTTATTGTGCAGATATTTTAAGTGATGTCATAAACAGCCTAAGTAATATTATTTATTTATAAATCTGTGACCATTTCATTTTTGCCGCAAGCGAATCGGCTTCGAAGCCAGCGTCGATCACTGGGTTTTCCTTGACGATATTACAGCATTGTAAGATGTTGTTAAAAGATTCATTTTACCAAATGACCAAGTTCCGGGATCTACCGGTGGTGGAGGTGAGCCGGTGGCGGTCGGCCACCGCCTCACCTCTCTTATTACGGTTGTAAAACTTTAAAAAGAAAAAGCGATCAATAAGAAAAATATTTTTTTTGGTCTTATACTGAAAACATGTTGCATGACCTTGATTTTATTTACATTATATGATGTTAATAGATGTTTAATTTTAAATATTTTTCAAAATTTCAATAGTTTGCTCTGAATGTCTACTGTTCAATTTTTTTTATGATATAGGCGGCAAACGAGCAGATCTATCGCCTGATGGAATTCGATTACCGCCGCCCATGTACACCCGCAACACCAGAGACGTCACAAGTCCGTTGATGGCTTTTTAAGAAGGAGTACGCTCTTTTCTTGAAGGTATAAAGTCTTATTGGTCCGGCAATACCGCAGACGACAGTTCATTCCATAGTTTTGATGTGCGAGGCAGAAAGTTTAGTTACTTGAATTAAGCCCATTAATAAGAAGTTTTAAAAGAAAAAAAATACTCGTGATATCCAGGCGAGTGATGCAAGTAGTCAAAAAACTTAAAAAAATAACGTGTTAACAATACTAAAAATCATAAAATAAAATGGCTCTTCTTACTACTGTGAAAATTCTTGTCTAAACCTAAGTATTTATTCATATAAATAGAGTAGTATTGTAGGTAATAAATATGTTTGAAGTTCCAGCACAACCTAGCTCACTGGAATATATTTCTTCAACATGCTGGCTCTAAAACACAGTTTCTGCCAAATGTTGAAGAATCTCTTAGTTTTATTACAAAATTAAGGTTAGCGGACTATTATCATAACATGAATGCATAAAACTTTAATAAATGGTTAGAAGGAGAATTGATACCAAATTTAAATGAGCCCAGTGTAATTGTGATGTATAACGCAAGTTACCACACTGTACCACAGAATAAAACACCTACGACTCAAACGAGAAAAGTTGAAATACAAGGGTGGCTCACTTCCAGTGGAATTAACTACGAATATTAGATAACAAAAATCGAATTATTGGATTTAGTAAACTGAAATAAACCCGAATTTTGGTATTTAGCTGATGACCTTCTGAAATAATACGGCCATGAGGTAGTATAATAATAATATTTAATAAAAAGAATAATCATATAGTTTATTTCTCAAGTATGATTTTACCATTGCGATCTCAACCCAATGGAGCTGATATGGAGCTCAGCTAAGCGTATGGTGGCAAAAAAAACATCAATCTGCCCGCAAAAGAAACAGAAACACCGATAATGTATTTTGACGAAATAACTGCAGAAGATTGAAAGAATCGACCATGAAATAAATGTGAAAAATAAATACGAACAAAGAGATCACATTACAGAAAAAGTATTGGAACCATTCATCATAAGTGTTAGGTGATAGCGACTCCGCTGATACAGAAGAGTCATTAGAGGTTGTTTTTTGTACTCTAATTTTGAGAACGATGGTTATACAATTAAACACTTTCAGCATCAGCCTGTCAGTCTGTTTTGTACTTTTTGTTTATCGATATCAGAGGAAAAAGATAGTGTGAAGGTTTCATCTCTTCCATGTTAACTTCATCCAGGATTGACCTATTATATAATTACTAAATAGGTGGTGTGTTTCTTAAATCATACATGTAGTTCGTAAACAACTATTAAGAAAACTGACTGTCGTAAATTTATCCCTAATCGCTAAGGAGTTTTACCCTCTATTTTTTCATCTGAATAACTTGAAAGTATACAACTAAAGATCTATAGAAACGTATGAAATTGAAAGGATTATCCTCAAACTCCTAACCGAGGAGTTGTACCTTGCATCATCAGCTTATCATAATGCAATGATAACTACCAGATGCAAATACCGAAACAGCTCTAGAAAATATATGAAAAACAGTATTTGCCTAAAAAATTTGAAGGTTTCCCTTGATTTTCCCGAGATCTTGTCATCAGACCCTGATATAGTGGCAATGGGACCACCTCGGGAGCACACCCTTTCGAATATAAATATAATTTTAAAAGTCAGTCCACAATTATATCGGTGAACATACATAAAAAAACACAGTGGAACATAAAACCTCCTCCTTTTTGAAGTCGGATAAAAACGACGTCTGGTTTGTTTCAGACTTGTTTCAGCCAATATTGTTGTTTAGTTTTAAAACAAGTATTACAAATTGTGTTATCATAATATTTTGTAAGCTTTGAATGAAAAATATTTATAGAGCAAAGTAGAAAATGTACTATTTTCGTTCAAACAGTATCAAAGTCTAAGATCTGTTTAAATCTTATAGCCATTGTTACTGAAATCAATGAGTCGATCAATCTGTCCATGTCCTAAGATATTATAGGTTATCATTAACCCTTTTGCAAATTGATGTCATAGCTACTGGGTCTTTAATAAATATCTATCTACTACCCCATTTTATTCCTAGAATGATTTTCTGTTACACACAAATAGTGTTAATGTCTATACGTATGTAGATCGATCAACATTCATTCATCTATTTTTGCTGTACGTGTGTTTGAAAGATAACATTTCACACATATTGTTTGTTTCTTTTATCCGTTAAATATTTTTTTAACGAAGTATAGAAAGGTATCCAGTACCCACCAATTACAGTCGCCCTAGTGTGTTTCTTCATTCATTCTTAGCTTAGACTTAGAACTTATTTAGTACAGTTCCGTGAATTCAGGTGAAAACATTCTCCGACGGAGTACCTAAAGAGCTATCAATATAAACTCTTCTATTATATGGTTCGGAATATATTAATAACAAATAGTTTAAAATATAAAAGCACATTTTCCCATTTATTGGTTAAAGTACATCCGATATAAACTGTAATTAAATTTATTATTATATTCTACAGCAGTTAATAAATTGATTGCTGAAGAGGTTCATTTATTAAAGTTGTTAATACAATTTATACCCTGACACAGACATGACATTTTACAGCTTATTTTGTAATTGTGCTATGTTACTTTTAAGTAATGACCCACATATAATATATATTTAGGATTGCGTGTATGTAAACTTAACACAAAGTCTAGACATGGTAAATCATTTTGGTAAAGGGTACGCTCAAGCGATCGAATCAACTGTTGGTGAGTGTTTACCACCGCTAGTGTACACTTCGACTCAAGATACAAATAAATCTCTCCGGGATCCAGAACACTTCGGGAAATTTCTTGTTAACATTGCTATCAATACTTCTCTACATAGGCTAAACTTCACTCCGGTTGCTCGCTTGCTATATTTGCTGAAGCATTACTCTTTCTCGATAAAAATTGTGCTAAAAGAACCATTCTTCTATGAATGTTGTCACACACATAAAAAAATTTAAAACATTAGGACAATAATATGGCGTCATATACTGCATACTTAATTTGAAGTCTCCTTTGTCCAACTGTGCTCTTAATATATGGCTTCTTAATATTCAGGTCGGGTTTAACGTAAGTCAACTGATGCATATAGCAACACGAGTTAAAATATTTTTATCACCGATACTATAAGTCGATATTGAAGTGTACACGGCCGATTACATAATAAATGCATCAATCGTTGAGCAGATAATGTAAGATAAAAGTGAGGAATAATTCCTTACCATTTATTTGTCTATAGTATTTAATTTATAAATTCTTTTCACATGGCATAGGTTTTAGCCTAAAATTTTAAACTAAATGTCGAGGGATATTCAATACTACTGCGTTTTTCATTGCCTTTTGAAAAAGGAAGAGGTTCTAAATTTTTATGTTTCAATTTTGTCTTTTAAAATGCGATTTATGATAATGTTCTTTTTTTATTGGGAAGAGTTATAATGCCAATCAGTTATCATTCAAAGTTGAATAAAAATTATCATACTTGATACTCTCGGGTGTGTTTTTTTCACTGAAGCCGCGGAGATACCTTTTTCAACTTGATTGTGAATTATTACAATTGTTGAATAACGTCATCATTTAAATCATTGTCGATCGTCGTCCAAAACAGCATCCTTGAACTGCACTCAGTCAATTCTGACGTACGCTTGAATAGCTTTTCATTTTCTCGCGAGTCATTCCATCAATATGCCATCGTATTTGTTCGGTGATTTTCCATTTCATTGAAATAAAAATGAGAAAAATGAGTTTTCGCTTCAATTGTCTGCCAACGCGTTGTACGATGAACGATTCGATTCGTTCGTAGATGGGTTACACGGTTTGTAGAACGCCGCTATTTTTCTCGATTTCCGCGCGATGAACGGTGTTGATCAACTAAAATGCTACGCACTTAAGTTATATATATATATTATTACTGACATTTATTTTGCTAGTACAACAAAGCCAAAATCAAATATTTTTATCTTTAATTCCTATCTAGACAGCAAAAAATAAATAGCGCAAATGGGACCTAACGATAGTTGGAAAAACGTGGCCGCTTTATTGGCTTTTACATTTCATGAAATTATTTGCGTGTAAAACGATTATATATTTAAGCTTTAACAGGTTTTTTTTTTTAAAGGTTGACTGGAAGATAATGCCCATGGCATTAAGTCCGCCTTTTGCAATGTAATTGCATGAAGATTAAATAAATAAATAAATAAATATACGTTCCGAAAATCCAGCCTTTGGGTTGGCTTTAACGTTATAAATTACGCAGGATTGCCAATATTTAACGGTGTGCCTCATACCTTGAGGTCTCGATAGACGAAACGCTTCGTAAGCACACTCAACCACAAAGTTCAACATTGTTTGTCAGTTGGGTACTGGTTGAAGCACCGATGGTACACCAACTTTGCATCGTAAAGGCGTATATGAGTTTGATGGTTAGGCTTTAATGAGTCAACTGTTAAACAGAAGGTAGCACAAAGAAGAAAGGATTGATTAAAGGAGCTAGTTGCCTAAATATTATTCTTTACAGAATTTATGTTATCCAATGTCTGCTTTACTTTTGGACCCTATTTGGGGAACGAAAATCTTTTATACAAAGTTATATTAACATAAAACGCATCTCGAGAAAGTAAGGCAGAGTTTCCTAGAGCGGCCCATGAGAGGGTAAGGTCGGACGTGGGGACGTCTCAAGTTTAATATCAAGGATATATTTATTCAAGGATGTAATCCCGAGGTGGCCCTCCTCCATTCAAGATGTATAAAGTTATTCTCTCTCGGATATCCACAACAATTCTGACCGTGCTATAATATATAAAAATGTACAATATGAATTCTTTATCTAGTGGTTGGTATCCCGGGTCAACAGGACAAATAATTAGGAGTCGTGCGAAAAATTTGTTTTAGACTTTTTTATGCATATAAATATAATGTACTTTTAATATGAATACTGTTAATCAGCAATTTATCAGATACTATTGTACAGACTCGACGTAAATAACAAATTTGTGATAAAACCCTTGATTATTATACCTTGTTAGATAGATGATGAAGCCTATTTTTAAGTACATCTGCAAAACAGGCGTCGTAATTTTTTTTTGATATCCATTAAAGAAAAATAAACTTTCTAAATTTTCACTAATAGTTTCTAGATTTAATCATCTACAACGACTGATTTATTCATTTTACGAACAATATTGGTTATTAAGATCATAAAGCATCTTATTTAACATGTAAAAATGAAATATTAGTAATAATAAAACTAACACATTTCAAAATATCTGAACTGACAGCCGATAAATGGGATTTTAAGTAAAAAACAATTAGTTTCGAATATTTTAAAAACAGAAAATCAGTCAGGAGCAATGTGAACTACACGGGAATAGATCGACCTATAAATATAAGATAGAACATCTGTATATATAGGTGTCGAATTCATTTCTTGTCTCACAATGTTGTCATTCTTTATAAAGTAATAAAATTGTTAAACTAATTCTATTCTGGTTTCATTTCTACAATCATTAGCCCATCGCAGTTCAATGTTCTCCAATTGCACGCCACTTGGTTCAATCCTGGGCTATTTCAATAATATGTAATATTTGTAAATATTGGTTGTGTTTATAATTGCTATGGCCAAACACCGGTTAAATGTAGTTTGATGAAAATATAACTAACGTAATGGTATAATTTTGAATCACCTAAATAAAAGTATTGACTTAATTCGCATGCGGTTTATTAATATTATGTGAAATTAAGGTCAGACATGAACTAACCTTCATGTTATCAGCATTATTATTAGGCTCTAAAATTATTTTTAAAACTCTAATTAAATCATTTTTTATTGGGAATAGTTTTCTCCTGTAGATGTTATGTAAAAAATACATATAAAAATGATAATACAAAGTCTAGGTGCTGTATATGTGTACTATGGAACATTAATGAATGAAAATAAAATAGAGATATTGAATACTCAGGTAATAATAATGATCCTTGTTCAAAATTTTAAGTATTTTAACTTTGTTCTTTTTTTAAATTTTACACATCTTTGCAGACATTCGTCTACAAAATTGGTTGCTTACACGTGTATTTACCCGACTGCGCCAGAAGGAGGTTTATATTTTACATGTATGTATAATTGTTTTGCACGCTCTACGGTCTGAACGGCTTGATGGATATTAGTTTCAGAGCTTTAGTTAGTATTCGTATTTACTGTGAGAGTAACACTGGGTATATCAAAATGATGGATTTCAGGCGTCAAATTCAAATGTTTGGCACTCTCTGTAGCCTGAACGACTTACTGAGCAAAATTCTTTGAAAGAGTTGCAACGACTAGAATAGTGTGGGAACCATATGAAGTTAAGCAAACATAAAGCTTTATGGTGCTTCAGGCGGGTACACACAATGTTTTTTTACCAACGAGAAAATAAAGATCTATCAAAATTACGTTTGTCGCCCCATGGACCACCATAAAGTTTTTAGTTTTCTTAACTTCATATAGATATTGTGATAGGCTTTCTAGTTCATTACCTTAAAACAGTAGGGTTTTTGTTTTTATAATAATATGTTTTTTATTCTAATAGTATCGTTAATAAATAAATGGGTACAATTAACATCATATAATAACGTACTGTAAAGCAGAAGTATAAAAACAGTATTTAAACAGAAGTATATAAGCATTCTAGTATGTTAAGGTTATCCTAAGACAAATCAATTTATTCTGAGTAAAGGATTACTTAGAAAAGTCTAATGAGGTACGTAGAACGTAGTATTTCAATTAGTAAATTCAAGGCTACTAGCAATAAACGAAAAACCTAAACGGATAAACGAAAAAATATTTTTGAATCAAATCTAAAGAAAAAAATAATGTGAAATGCTATAAATACAGGAATCATGGTTCCAATGAAACAAACCGTTAAAAGCCCAGCTTGACACCAAACTGACCTAGATCAACTGTTTGATAGCAATATTTCTGATAATCTTCCAATTTATTCGATCGGCGGTCGTATATCGCGAGTGGGTGTAGTGTAGTGTAGTGGCTATAGTTCGTCTACTTTGTGTTATGTTACATTCATTGCTGGCAACTTTGTATGAGAATCACAGCTTTATTAAACACCCGTAATACCATAGTTTAAAAAACAAAACATGACACACGTGACTGTAACACCACAAAGCTCAAATGCTATTTTTAAATTAGGAATACCATTGACCTATAAATAGTGCTCTTGCAACCGGCCGACTTCTACAATGCATTTGTACAAATTTAATTTTATTATAGGTATTTGTTTGCAAGCCAGAGAATTTTTAACATTTCGATTCAACAGTAGCAGGAGGGAGACGTCAAATTCAATTACGAGATGTAAGGTTTATTTGTGTAACAGTTTCTAACCATTGGAACGGTGCACAACGTATCTGGATCGTGACCGATTTAGAGTGAAGTCAGAAGCTGTCAAGACAAAATGCTCGAGTCGGCGCGGCGGCGGCGGCGATCGAGTGCCGTCGCCGATGCGCCTCGAATAGTGCTGCGCCCTTCTCATGTTGCCCAGTGCGTCCCACTTGGGACATTCATTTCAATTCCTATGTTGTTATTAATAAGAAGTAATTAATACAAACCCTCTGATTAAATGTCACGTGGTTTCAAAAATTCATTCGTCGTTCATTCAATAAACTTGTTTTCAAGCTTGTCGAGTAACGATTTTTTTTTATCATTTACCACCATAGAAATATCCGTAGGTACTCATTAGCGTTGAAAAGTGTTGACAGAATGTGGTATATTTAGCGGGCGTCCGTCATTGTCCGTTGGTCTCCATTGATATTTCAATACAAATTGTATTTATAGGATATTCTTGGTCGGAGATCGGTACGAACACGATACTTCCGTGACTGCGTTTAAAAGACATTTTAGATAAGATAAAATTGATGTTCAACGGAACGATGATTTATCGTGGAAAAGTTTACTTTTCAATTTAATATTTTTGTTTATGTGTTAGCTTCTAAACTATTATATTCTATGAGTTATGCGCCTTGATCTGTCCGTCTGTAGAGCACACCCTTACATGAATCCTTGAAGCAGAACGCTCGTTCAACCGTACATTTTCGGTATCTTTGACTTTTTCTTCTGACCACTAGGCGTCACACATATTAAAATTCAGTCCCTGTATTGTGTTTATCAGACAAGGCATAACAGTGGAGGTTTAAGGTCACTGAATTCCGAGATAATGATAATTTTGTTTAAAAATGGTCATTCGTCGTTACGTACGGGTTTCAATTTATGAAAAGCATTGAGTAATATTATCTAAGACGCGATCATGATAATTCCTTTACTTATTTATACGCATGTTAGTTCAATTATCGGTCTAGGAATCGCAGGTATTAAATTATGAAGGCACTCACACACTGGATCACGACACACCCAAATGTAAAGAAACATTGAATTTAGAAAGAATCTTGTTATATTCTTGTGTTATTACACGAGTGAGACTCGTGTAACACTGTGTTCTATTATATTATGACTTATTTCATCTGGTATTGTTAAGAAGGGTGAGCGAACGTCTCGGGCTGAACCTAATTCGAGTAGGTATCCAGAGAGTCGAAATGTAAGTTGTTTAGTGAATTTCGTATCTTAAGTATATTGGATTTATTACTGAAAGATGCCATCTGTTTTGTTAGCGAAAATAAGATTACATTAGCTTGTACAGTGTGGAGGCGCCAGTGATCTTCATACATAATGCAAGCTGAGTCTGGCACCTCTTGTATAATGGCGCCAACTACATTCATTTTGTAAAACTCTTATATGCATTCAAATAAAAAATGAATTAGATAATTGTTAACGGTTTGTCTTAAGACCTTTTTCATAGGAATAGGAGTGTGCATTCTAAGCTTTTATACGCGACTGCGAAAGAAAAATTATGTTTTTTTGAGAGTATGTATGTATATTTCTTTGGCACGCCCTAGAGCCTAAACAACTTGTCGTATTTTAGTGAGAGTGATGTAAATAGATTCACTTTAATCGTGAGAGTGACACAGGCGACACAAAGAAAGTATATACGCAGTCGGGTTTTGTTTTAAATAATTTATTTCTTGTTATTGAATTAGCTCCAATTGAGAAGTATAAATTAGTCAATTGTTTTGATAAATATTATGTTTAGTAGACTTATGTTAGTTTTACTAGTAGTTCAACACATGACAAAGAATTTTAAAATATTCGCAAAATATATGTAGTTATGTGCAAATTTTTCCATCACCATGGCCATTTATGAATACAGATTGTCACTAAAAACTTTAAAGGAATCATATTTTAATTTAAGCTTTAGCCGTGCGAGAGCCACACTTCGGCATGCATGGGCCGGCTCGATAGTAGCATGGCCTGCGCTGTGTTTCTCCGAGAGAGTGAGGATACCGAAGGCCCATTACCCCAACCCCTCCTGCCAACAATTTCCGCATCACCCAAAGTTGTATTTTTTTTTGTAATGCCTTTGGAGTTGCGGTTGTTCATAGGGCGCTTACTTTCAGGCGATACGTCTGCTTGTTAGTGACTTATTGTATAAAAAAAGGATAAATTGATTTTTGTGAACAATATGTGTGAACCCAAGCGATATATTGAATGCCTAACAGGTGGTATCTCTGAAGGCCTCTGAAGACAGTCAAATGAAATAAAACTGAATGTAGATTACAGTTTAAAAGTGTTACGTATGAGTAATATTTTATAGCTTTTGAAGTCTTCGTTTTGTTTTAAATAATTATGTACAGAACATATTATTAATTACGTCACGGGCTAGGGCACAATTTGGATGTTATAGCATTTTAATGAGAAGGCCTAAGCTGATTTAGTTAAACTTCCAATGAAATTGTCGTTTGAGACAGGAATATTGTAAACCGAAATTAAGTTGACTGATTAACATTTGGGTAAAGAATAAAATTATTATCGAGCGCCCAGATTAGTGATAATAATATAATATGTTTTAAAATGTTTTATAAATATTATAAACAATTCCCGGCCACTTTAAATACGCTTCGTGCGAAGGAACAACGAAATATTTTGTGTTCTACTTCTCTTGTTGACTTAATAGCCTTTAAAAAGAAAAATATTTGGATTCATTTGTCAATCCAAGAGAAAATACAGTTAGTTACAAATTATTCAAATACAACTATATAAATGTTTCGTAAAGATCATTATGCTTTGAAATTATTTTTCAGAATATTTTCTTTAATATTCTAGTAGACATTTGTTCAAGTTCCACATTTTTCTCACTGTGAGCTATTCTTTGATATGTTGCCCTAGTATTATTACGGTCGTTGAAATAAAATACTTTTATTGAGTATCAAAGCTTATGGTCTTATATGGATATTTCAACGACAATTTTCTGTTTGTAAACATAGATCTGTAATTTGAGTTATTCGGTAAAACCAAAACACTTTGACCTTTTTATATTATAGTATACTTAATTACTATTATTTATTGATATTCATACATACGTACGGTTCGAATGAAGTATACGACCTTGCAGAAAAGTGTTGAACAATTCTTTCGTTGCTCATTTGAGGGCATTCAATCGGTGGCAAGTACGGCTGTCGCATCAGACGGCCATGTATGAGGTAAAGGAAAAGTATTGTACTCCTATCGTACCTAGATGGTAGTTTCGCGACCAACCTCTTTGCACAAAACCAGACGAATCTATATTCTTGTACTATTGGCTAATATTTGCTTTAGACCACATGACGTTTGACGTACGTTGACGATAGCATGCGTCGACTAAAATTTACGTTTCTAGAATGTTAACTATGGAGTAATAACTAGATAGAAATGGACTTGTGAATTTCTTGTATTTGTGACCTTCAAAGTAAGAGCCATTGACGTGGTTACACATTAACTGCAAAAGTATAGGAGGTTCGTTTACTTACCACTCTACTCTACCACTTTTACACTAACACTGTTAGCTCTCTCAATCAAGAGATCTTTGAAAGGGAAGATTCTGTGATAGGTAAATAGGTAGGTACACTACTTTTGTATAACTCTATTGGTTTACACGACCCACGTGTATAAAACGCAACGCCGGCATTGTTTTTGCCGACCGCCTTCCGTTTTACTTAGAGTATCCAAATTATATACAAAGCCTTATCTAATCCTTAGGATCAATAAAGATGTAGATGACGATGTATATGTATGTAATGTACACTCTTAAGAGAGAGAGCAACTAATCGATGCTATCTATCGAATTGTTATTGATCTACGTAGACTTTTCGTGCTACTGAATGCTCTATGTACATACTAATATCATAAAATACCTACCCAATTACCATATTCAGACTCCTGTCTCACCATCACAAAGAAACGTTGCCAACTGATTGATAGCACCACGAATTTTTACTTTAATCATTTATCCTCAGCCTAGTCTTTTATTTTCTCAGTGACAGGTTGATTAGTTATGTTATTTACTTATGTCTCAGCCATTGATTCCATTAAATTGAAAATTAAAAGAGACGAAATAAAATGCTAAGACTACGTAAAATATTGAATTTGTTTAGTAATCAATTTTTATTAATTTATTAACGATACCTTTCATTTTTTATGACTCAAAAATTGATCGTTCATTGCTTTAGCAACGAATGAAGGATGAAAATGTTTTCGAACTTAGCACAGGAATATTTCAAATCTTCAAAACGTATAAACACTTGACTATGCATATAATACTCGGCAGAGATTTACTGCCCATAGGAAACATATAAAACAACTATTCTGTTTGTTTTTTGTCCTTGTATATAAGTGCAATATATTTTTGTTTTCAATTTGCTGACGTACTCCACATGTATTCTATTGGTTGAACTTTATATGTAAATCACAGCTGTATTAACAGTGATATAAATTACTAAATTATTACCAGAATAATGGCTTTTTTTGGTTTTATCGCAAAGAATAAAGTAATTGACTAGTTTTACAGCTATATAAGAGTAATACAAACAAGCTGCAGGCGTGCCAAAGTCTATCTGACAAAGCGAAGTAATGAGACAATATTCGGAAGGGAGGCGGGTGTCGGGAGTGGGGACGCGAGGCGACACGGCCGTGCTACGCTTGTGCCTTTACGTAGTCACACACACAAAGATGCTCGGCCTTGTTCCCACAGCTCGGCCTTCGCTTCGACCGGCGCGTCTGACGCATTGACGACCCTCACGATATTCCCTACTATAAGATTTTTATAAATGTCCCCCGAAATTTTGCCGCCAGTTCCAATTTCACACAGGACAAATAAATTGCATAATGAGCACGATGTTCTGACTTCAGATGTAAAAAATTATAACATATTTATTGTGCTTTTTGCACGCGGCTACGCCTGCGTGTTTGTCGGTCGCAGTATGGGCTACCTTAAGAATCAAATTATCTCTATGCCAAATTTCATAGAAATCGGTGCAACGGTTTTGCTGTGAAAGAGGGACAGACGTAAAAAGTGACTTTCCCATTTATAATTAAGTATGTATTATTGCTTCTCCAATCTATTTATCAACTTTTAATAATTTTTCGCTAGAAATAAGTTTCCTTTCATGTTGAACTCCTAATGTTCCATCTGATCCCTAAAGTGCTTCTGTTGACCCAAAGTTGTTACGTGTGTATGATGAAAATAATGATTGGCAAATTCTAGGCTTTTAATACCTTTCTTCTAACCTCTTGGGGGTAACATGCATACTAATATATGCGTATTCCTTCGTCTACATGCCAGGCGAGGGAGTACGCATGCAGGTATATAACATCTATATTGTACTTATGTAAATAATTAAGATTTGAATAGAAGTAATTGATAAAAATCAAGGTTGGTCTCGTACGAGACATTAGATGGTATTGAAATTGTTCGTAAAGTCTGACAAGGAAACATAATAATAACACCTTTCATTCTATAAAATATTAATGTAAACAAAACTCCAAGCAAAAATTAACCCAATACATAAATAAATAAATATTTTCTAATGTTTGTTCTATTAGTCTTATTAATGTACTGAAGAAACCTGACTGCTAAAAAAAGCCTTCGTTGGTTTTCTGTTTAGATTAATTCTTCAATAATAAGCATGTTCATTTGTCTAAGTAAAAGTCTAAGAATAATTTTTATATGTATGCATAGCATAGTTTTCTAAAGTTTAATGTTTTTAAAGAAGTAATATAAAATAAAAAAATACGTTTGGCACTCGGAGACTGCCGTGGAAAAGCTATCGGATAGCGTTTTTTATCAACTTATGCAATTATAATATTTGATTGATGATAGATAGATACCTTTACACCTACATACTTTTTCCCAAACAGTTGCTTACGTATTTGTCTGATTTCGGAGCAGCTCGTCTCGATCCGTGCGAACTTCGTGCAGTCTACACGCATGCGTCTAGACTGTGTACACAGACTAGTGACAGTCGCTCGCACACAAACACCGTACCGAACTGAAACGACGTTAGACGGCCGGTCGGAGTTCGGGGTGTTAGTTTTATTTTCGTTACGGAATTTGTTGAATCGGTCGCCCCGCTCAAAACCTGCGATAAAACCTACGCAATAGCTTAAAAAAAATATAACTACTGTAAAGTAAAATAAAAGTTTAAGAGCATCTTCTCCCGTATCAATAAAATGTCTCAGTTGATAGAAGTAAAAAAATTGTTTAGACCACGGACACAAATTTATAACGCTTGATTTAATTAAAACCAATACAATGCATGTATGTTTATCGAAAACAGCCAGTGAGGGCTTAAATTGATTTAGACGCCATGATTCGAGTTCTCTTTATTATGGATTATACGAACACATCTCCATTCACAGCGAAAGGAAAAGCAGTACTAAAGCCGCTCACACGTGCTATATTTTACCGACCCGATCATTGACCAGGCCGTGTACAAATACAAGAAAACTCAGGCAAGAAAAGCAAATATTCAATCCACGCGTTTGAACTTGAGAAAGCTTATCATCGTTTGGTAAGTCGAGCGATATTGATAAAGACATCAGGATACAATATTATTGGGAGCCCTACTCATTAAAGACCCACTATTTCTAGCCGAGATGATTGGCGTCGGGTGCGATAAGTATTGACATTAACGACAAACCAATTCAAGCGAAGCCGTGCCACAGATCTTTATTTTATTGCCCGTCTCATTGTCTCTACGAATATTGTTAACAGTTAAATAATAATTTTAGTTATATTTCGAGTTATTAATGTAACACGTTATTTTCACTGGTTCTTTAATTTTTATTTATCACAATCAACAATCATTAATATTATAGACTTCTCGAGACAATCCAGCATGCGACTTTGCTTGGACCAACATTACGCTGTAGACCGCCTTATATTAGTCCTTCATTCGTTTAAAGTCAAAACATATCAAAAAACTAACCGTCAACCAGCTACCAATCAACATCCAAATCCCCCTTGGTCTCGATCGCCCATGACAAATGGTGAGTTAACTCTTTACAAGAACATCACCTGCTGATTGCTTTTTCAAGTGTCTTACCCCTACCCTTTCGGGCATATATAAGTACAATAATATGTACGAAAAAAATATAACAAAATGAACCGAATCATGACAAAAAACGAGCAGAGGTTTCACCGTAAGTGAAAGTGCAAGATTTTCATTTATATGACCTAGGCACGGCTTTGCATTTCTTATAAATCTATTGTGATCTTATTCCATGATTCAAATGTAGTCACAAATTCAATCTTGTGTTAGGTAACTTCAAATACAAAGGTCAGTATATGTTACGAATGAAATCAGACATACATAACGCATTCCAGATAATGCAGTAAAAATTCTAAATAATTTGATTATTACATTATAGTATTATTAATTTAAATTCTTGTGATTGATATTAGTAAAAATTATCGAGTAGAAAAGAGAAAAAGAAATTACATTTATTTCTCATCTGCGAAATGCAAAAGACAAGACTATTCCGAGCTTTATAAGCCAATCGGTCGACTTATCTGCGGGCAATGTGGTGGTATGAGTCTTTATAGCCTCTTCGATTTTACTGATTTGACATGGTGTAGTCAGCAAAAGAAGAGTAAGAGTGCTGGTGCTGTGAGAGCTTATAATGAGATATCCTGTATTTGATAGCACGGTAACTGTTATATAGCACTTTGTAATAGTGAAGCAGCAAAATCTAATTGAAAATATAGTTGTAACTACTACCGGTTGTTATAGGTGTTTGCAGTGTTGGGCAACGTTGCATTTCACTTGGAAAATAGGGCATTTATTTTTATCAGTCATAACAGAAAACTAATAGCTATAATAAACGTTCTAGATTCTTACGACAATGTTGAAATTCAGATACAAAATTATAGTGCCCTACCTACGACTAAACTGCCCGTATTAGCTGGTACGGCTGTATACTACATGCTACCTTTGCAGTATAAAAAGAGGTCGTTTACTACATCTTACCTCACTGCTCCTGCTACTTACTCATAAAAACATTTATTACTCGGAGAAAAATCACCGATAAAATGGCAAACTTTAAGACAGGTGGGCTTAGCGAAATGCACGCATAATTTTTAGATCTGTTAACGTTTAATGAATACCTTCTGGATACGCACAGAATTTTTTTTCGCAAAATATTAAATATATATTTGAAATCTATTCTAGTTTTGTAATTTCTATCTCTTGTATAAAGAGTCTAAAATATCTGTCTTTATAGACTTTCTTAACATGTGTTTATACACATGTTGAGAAAGTCGTTTTTAAAGAAATTAAGTCTTGTGAGATAATAGTAGTCTATTTTAACTTAGCACTCACACACACGTGATGTGAGAGGAAGGGTTTATTGACAGAATTGACTTCACTGGTCAAGTTGCCAGATATAGATCGACAAGGTCTTAGTTAATTTGAGAAAATTTTAACGATATTAGAGTTCGACTTCATTTTTATTCAGAATCAGATATAGAACGAAGTTTGCCTGAGAATAGGAGGTCTTAGTTGTCGCATTGATTAGGTGGTTTGAACAAATACTATTCAGTAAAATCGAGACACTGAAGAGTCGT
The DNA here is from genome assembly GCA_003709505.1 of Hyphantria cunea. NCBI lineage: Eukaryota > Metazoa > Arthropoda > Insecta > Lepidoptera > Erebidae > Hyphantria > Hyphantria cunea. The sequence goes on along the minus strand of PKRV01000984.1, from coordinate 189,354 downwards.
TAATAATATCGGACAAGAACCAGACGACAAAGTAGAGTCCTAGTTTATTTGACCGCCTGACAACCCTACCTCATATTTGCCTCTCAGCCATCGTATTAGTTTTATGGCGTCCACAATGAACTCTGGCAGATAATAAATCAACATATTGCACATTAAATAACATTTTGTGGATCAAAGAGTATTTAATCCACAATTAGGTTATGGTTAAATGTCTCGTTTGTAATAAAACAGGCCGAGCGCATTTTACCGCCATCACTTAAATGCGACTAACTTCCACTGGGTTGACGCGTTTCTACTGTGTGGTTTGCTTGAAACTTTTTACTTCGTGTGACCAATCTGTGCAATAAATTGTCTGATTGGTACAACTTTCCAGAGGAGAGTTCTCTTTTGTCCATCCACTCCTACTTCCACTATATCACCACCAGCTGTTCCGTCTATTTGTTCTCCTATTTAATAAAATACATAATCATTTGAATGTCTGAATAAACACATATAGTGTTCGTATGGATATGTACAATTTAAACAGAATTTTGTAGATGACTTCTGTACTTTGTACGAAAATATTGATGCATTTATTTGCTAACATGTATGTATGTGTACTTGGTACACAGGGCCTAGTTTTAGCTCTAGTTTACATAATATAGTCGATTACTTTGTATCTAGATGTTGGTCTTGTACTATGTGTTTATTATATCGCAACTACAGTAAGGGAGACAAATTTCAACTCCAACAATACACTTAGAAAATGCATCAAATGAATAGGTTTTGTACAATGATGTGTGTAATTTAATTAATACTTACGTAAGTGGTATGATGCTCCAATGTTGTCAAAAATTCATTTTTTTGTATAATTTTGAAAACTGAAAGTGAAATTTCCTTCTACTTTCTTTATCTCAGATATGTGATGAAATTTATTTTGAGTGTGAGTAGACAACCTGACTCCTAAGATTCTTTAAACCATGGCACATCCTAATGTACGTCCTTTACAAGATGTAGGTACATTATTATTTAATTCACAAAATAGACTTAAATTTCATGAGGCTTGGCTCTAGAGGATTGGCACGGCCTTAAAGAGAACCAGTACTAATCGACTCTTTTATTGCCTTGCACTGAGTAAGTGAGGTTACCGAGTAACACTCTTGTGGCGACTTCCACATACAGCGTGAACATAAAATATATGACAGCGCCATCTACCGAAGAAACATCGAACTACGGAGCAACGAAGAAAAACTAAGAAACTACAAGAAGAGTTAGTTAGTTAGTTAAGAAGTTCTCGCGCCGATTAACATATATACAACTTCCCAACATCAACCGTTGGGGCAGTGGCCCGCCAGGCATGATCACCTCGCCTGGTCGGAGGATCCTCCCTTTCTGTTGGAGGAACATGTGGCCCGTTCCTCCACAGTGGTGACCCTGACGTGATTGGAAGCAGCCTTCGTAGGAGCAGATCAATCAAGAGCGCCACCATCATGTTCACTCCCACAGCAAGTCTCAGCCAGCCAGCAACCTCGGCCTTCAACCACATGCAGGAAGCGACCGCTCCAGCCTGGTTTACCCCTACGGCCTCAACAGCGTCTAGGCACAGCACACTGCAGCTACGGTCCATGTCAGCAGAGCAATTCTCTCCCGTCTATGCAGCAGCCAGCCACTACGCAGCAACCGCCCCGACTCACTGGGGACCTCACCGCAGCACCGCGCACCGCTTGCGATCCCGACTCACTGGGATCAGCGGACTTCGGCCCCGACTCACTGGGACTAGCGGCATTCAGTTCCGACTCACTGGAACTTGCGGCACTCAGTTCCGACTCACTGGAACTACTCACTCCTGGCACTGGCAAGCTCCACAACAGAGCACAGACAGCTGACTCATCCAGATATCAACCTTCGGTCTTGGAGGGGAGTGATGTGGCGACTTCCACATACAGCGCAACAACGTAAAATATATGACAGCGCCATCTACCGAAGAAACATCGAACTACGGAGCAACGAAGAAAAACGAAGAAGCTACTAATCCTGCATCGCGCAATAGAAGTTCTCGCGCCGATTAATATATATACAACTTCCCAACATAAACCGTTGGGCAGTGGCCCGCCAGCCATGATCACCTCGCCTGGTCAGAGGATCCTCCCTTTGAGTTGGAGGAACATGTGGCCCGTTCCTCCACACTCTCATTTTAACTTTGGGCAGGGGGACTGTCACACAAGGGGGTATTCAAACGCACTTGTGTCTCAGTCGTAAGATACGCACTTTGCCATCAGGTACACGTTTATTCGTATTTCCCTCTAAATCGTAAAAAATGGTTAATTACATCTTGACATCCTCTGGCCAGATATGTATGCATGAAATAGTTAAAAATCTTAAAATGAAAATAATTGATATTGACCACAGCCAAAGAAGTCAGCATAAGGAATCCGAATAATATATTGTATTTTAAAGCTGATATTAATGTGCAATTGATTAGTCTTAATTTAATTCTTATTAAAACCCTTATCGTGTAGCCTATCCTACTAATATTATAAACGCGAAAGTTGTATGGATGGATGTTTGTTAATGATGGATCTTTCACGTAAAACTACTCAACGGATTTGAATGAAACTTTACAGTAATGCAGCTTATACATCAGAATAACACATAGGCTACTATTTGCTGCGATAACCGACATATAAGCGGGCCGAGCCGTGGGCATAAACTAGTGATTAACAAAGTACTGTTCGTCTAATAAAAGATAAAACCAAATAATTACATGAGGGCAAAAACAAAACTGTAAACAATTAAACTTTTTATAGTATTATTAGCTGAGCCACGCGACTTCGTTAGAGCTTCTCTTCGCTCAGACTCAGTCCCTAGTGGTCTAAGTGTGATATATAATAAAATTGTAACTGGTCGTAACTATAAACGTTGAGCAATTTACAGACCTACCCGATATGCACACAATATTGCATGAAAATCGGTCCCGCCGTTCCAGAGGAGTTTGGAAATAAACACCGCACATGAGAATTTATATATTGGATATTCTTAAATAGATCGCGCTTGAGCTATACCGCTGTATTTTATTACTTCAGCAAAAGACAGAAACAAACATGTCTTTGGTAATCAAAGTGTAAACAAGACTTTAATCACGAGATACGAATCATTACAAAAATAATGTCGCATTCAATATCAGTCATGTGATTATCGATTATTTATTCATTAGATAACATTAATCGATCTCGTATCTCTAATTTAATATTTATCACTTACCCTACATTTGACAATATATATTATTACACACAATTACCCCACCTTTTACTTCAATTCAGCACTAAAATAGTAGGTAGGTAATTTGTCTATTTCTGGATTCGGAGAAGCCATTTTATTGTCCGTTTTTATCTTTAGATAGCCACCAAACTAACCAGAAACATAAATATAATTAAGAATTAATTACTAGTGTTTCTCCACATACATAATTGACTGACCCACGCAACGTCGTCTGCCTCTTTTATTGCACGTAGCGTAATGTTATTAGAGTCAGATGTAAACTTTTTTAAAATTTAAACAATTTTTTTTCATAAATAAATATAGAATTTTTGTAGAACTTTTAATGGGGAACAATATATAGATATAGAACGAAGAAAAGAAGAAAGAAATAACATATATATGTAT
>PKRV01000984.1:157572-185507 GCA_003709505.1 Hyphantria cunea | reverse complement strand
TAAGAGTCTTAGTATCGAAATGGGGCTCATTACCATTACAAAACCAGTTTGGTTTAATATATTAAATAACATTTTCTTACACATTCTCTATGAAATCTAGTGACGAAAGAGGTTTGCGTGTTACGTTACGTTCACGTTTATTTGCATATCTAGCTATGCCTAAGTATAAGACGTATAAGATGTAAGATAATATGCTTAGTATGTGTATGGATGGGGCAGTCACACGGGCCCTTTTGTGTGTCCCTTCTCCACCCATATTTTCTTGCTTGGATTTTATAGATGCACTTTGCTTTGTTTCATACATGATAATTGAATTAATTTGTATTAAATTTTTTAGTTTAAATTTGTAATTTTCAGGTAAGCATCGGATGTTATCAACTGCCATGCTGCAGTTGCGTCCAGGTAAGTGCTGACACTCCACTGAATCTATTACATTTAGTTATACGCTGCCATCTGAGTTTTGTTCTTTTAACAAACGAGCCGACGGTCCTCTTGGTAGTGGTTAAGAAACTTGTTATTCAAGAAACAGGAATCTCACTTATTCGGGGTAGAAACGAAGGAATAATTTTACATCGATTTTCAGTGGAATCGATCTATTTGTACAATTATAATAGATGAGCATATTGTTCCTACAAATAAATATTGCTTCTAGTGATGTCACGACGAAGCAAAGCAACGTTGCACGATTATATTGTAGAACATAGATTTGCTTTCGAGGGTATCTATAAATGACTCTATTAGTAAATCATCCAGAATCGCAGCTAAGTTTTGTATCAATTCCTTGTGCCAGCCACTATGTCCTACAATACTATCTGTCTGATGATAATATAAGACAGTCTCATTAAATATTATTAAGTAAGTAATAAACAGACTTAGCTGTGCGATACAACATTTGAGATAATTACAAAATTCTTAGGTAACACTTACTGCAATAGAATAGAATATTAACCAAATTTCTTAAAATTGTTAGTCGCCAAATCAATCTTTATATTCATTTTCACTAAACTTTATTTTAATTAATAAACTTTACCAAAATAAGTTCTCGAGATTAGCTAAAACACAAAGAAAAATAAATGTTTACCGATATTTTGTTTTTGTTAAATTTTGTTTTTAAACCATATTGTTAGCTGTAATAAAGTGTTTAGTAAGCAGAGAATCTAAAAGTTTAATACAAATATTGGCATTTCAAGTTCAGCTATTCAATTTTATCAAACATTTTGAGGTTCCTATTTGATTCATTTGTCTCAAGCCCTTAACATCAAACAGTAGCTCAAACTTACCTTAAAATTACTCTCCAGGCTTTGAAAGTTGCCCGAGCAACCTAAAGTTTTCGTTATCACATAATAAATGTCTGTATACAAAGTAGCTCATATCTAAAGGCAACAAAAAGAAACTGGTAAATAAATAAGCTTATAAATATTTCATACATCTGTCAGCAATGTTCGGTGGACACTTCAGATATTCCAGTCCAGTGCCAACAATCTAATTACAAATACGTGGTTACTCGTATTTTTTGTTTGTATTTATTAACTTTTTTTTCGGTTTTATTTAACTAGCGTACATTACGATCCGCGGAAGAAACGAATTTGACGTACAGTTATTATCTTAACCTAATGTCAATTTAAGACGTTAGCATCCACAGAATCATAGTAAGATCCCTCATTTTGCTGATTGATATCAAATTGCTTACAGTTGTAACATCGTAGCAGAGTTTACTTTATTGTACAACCGCTTTCAAGCAAATGACGTATTGTTGTTAATACTATGTATACATAGTATGGTATGGTATGGTAGTAGGATAACATGCTTTATTTAATTCTAACCCTCTTGATTGGCATTCACTTACGCAAGGCGCTAGACCAACGAGGCAGGCTGCGCTGACAGTGGTCAGACAATTCAAGGCCGGCGCATCGCAGACACTGAACAGCATGCAACACCTATCACGCGATTGCCCCAACCCTTGCGCGAACATGCAATTGTCCATCAAAGCCTTAGAATTAATACTTAATATGCTTACTTACTAAAGGGTGTAAAAAATAATGGAATAATCATTGATACATTCTCGAAATACTCAAGTCTACTTTTAATTAACTTATACTTAATCGATTTCGCTCTATGGTATTATCAAAGGTTAGACTAGGTTCGGTCCGGATGGCGTAAGAAAGCGGTTCCCGGACCCCTCCCGTCTCAGGCGCAGAGTGGCACACCGTGGTGGTTTAGTGGGTAGTCTGGCTGGTGTCAGTCAGGAGTCCCACACAAAGCGAACCCCCTGTACCCGGTTAGACGATAGAGGTTAGACGACAGATTTTAGAATTTGATCCTAAGACCGTTCTTCGTAGAGGAGGGTAGAAAGGAGTGATCATTGAACTTTTCTCAAGTCCAGATGTTTTGTCTATAGTTTTGCAGAAGAATTTAAGGTTTACTACTTTCCTACTTTTTTCGAGAGAATCTATTTTGAAGTGTTTTAGTTTACAACTATATGACGAATCTCTATGTAATAAAAATGAGTTAATAGGCGGTTTTTTAACTACTTGCGAGGGGAATGAACTGTGGTTGACACTGGTGTATATGTAGTAGGAAAGTAAAAACAGCTGAAAGAGACAATGAAGTACGAAAGTTGTATAGGGATAAATAACAGTTAATCAAATGATGTTCAATCATCTCCGTTGGTCTCTTAATGGGAATAAGGTGAGAGAACAATATAAAAATTATTTTAAAGTCTCAACTTATTTTATCTTTTGTAAGACTGAAAGTTTGTTGTACTGTCTAATATTATTGACACAAACAAGCTCACTAAACAAAGTCCTCATGCTTCTTAAAATAAATTTAAAAATATGGCGGTACGCAATTTTCGGGCGACTCATACAAAAGATGTTTTTATTAAAGTTAATAATCCTGTTTAAGCCGTCTCCGGATACCTGACTTCTTTTATAAAATACTTTAACAAGAATATGAAACCCTTTTGTATGCACGAGTTTAAGTTTTATTTATCTGATTGAGATCCTGATGTTATCAGTTCTCATTCAACGGGCAGTGAACCTCACTGCACCAGAGCTGAATTTTGAGTCGAACTTTGAACATCTCTTAAGAGGATATACGAAAAGATCCGCAATCAGCGTAGGTGCGATCAAAGTGCGACCTTTTCAGTGAACAAGGATTTCGTTGGCAACAATTCAATTGGCTTAATTAGTTTAATCTCACAAGATTTAATTGTTTGAAGTCATTAAAACAATATGTTAATGAACAGTTGTTGTATTACTTTAACAACACAACTAGAGGATCCTGAGAACGAAAAACTAATTTGGTCAGTCAATTGGCGTTACAATTTTTATTATACAAGCCAAATTAAGTATTATGCTGTAGTTCGACTAAATGAAGTGAAAGTATATTATTGGTGTATATGGTAAACATCAGAATAGTATCCAAGAACTATAATTTTCTTGATAAATAAAACGTGGAATTGTCCTGTAAAATCGTTGTGATTCTGTACAGAACTCCACAAACTGAAATTCATGTACATATATTTTCTTTAACAATTACGTTATACATTGTCAGCATGACACAAACGGTATAGTTGGCTTTAATATTAACATACAGAGTTGAACGAAACACTCGTTGTCACGATGTGAAAACGTTAATAAATAGCCCTTTCGGTCTATACTATAAATGAGAATAGTTCTATAAAATTGGAACAAGAGGGTAACTCCATTAGCATATTGTTGTGTCTCAGACCTCCTCGCTGTTCTGTCCCAACTTTATCGATTCAGTGCCAAGTATTGGCGACCGTTGGCACGTGTCGACGACCCATACAAATATCTTATTAAACTATTGCTATAATACCGATTGCGTTGGCTATTAAACGTGGTCTGGTGGTATGACTAAGTCAACATTCTTTCATTGTTTACTGTTTGATGACTGGCCCGTAAAGACGACTGTCCCATGGTCCTATCGAAAACAGCACTGAATTAGAATAAACACTGGCGCGAGTATTATTACATTTAATATTTATTACAGGCTAGCCATTACCCGCGGCTCTTTGTTGGCTTTTTTCTTTCTATTATACTTCCAACTTTGTGACTCGTATGACAAGCAAGGTAGTAAATAGCCTTCCATTCTCATCTAATCAAATTTAAGGGTAATTTATCAGTGATCAATATATATTCCAGGTACTAGGACTTTTAAGACTTATCTTTATTGTAGAATTTCGAAATAAAATAGAATTCTCTGCTGCTTTGTTTCTTCCCTCCTAAGTGTCGCTGTTGTTAGGAACTGGAGGAGAAAGAATGCTAACGTAATAATATATTTTACTATAATCGGTACTGTACAATTAGTCTGCCTCGTTGGTCTAGTGGTTGACATATGAGAGGTCTCGGGTTCGAGTCCCGGGTTGGGCCAAAAAGTATTATTGAGTTTTTTCGAATATAATTATAGAAATAATTAATAACAGCTCAGCATTTGGAAGTGTGGGTGTTAACCCCCGTGCCTCGGAGAAGCACGTAAAGCTGTTGGTCCAGCGCCTGATCTCTCTCCTAGATCGTGTCGGAAAACTGTCCCACCGGATTATGAAAGTTGGGAACAGAGAGGTGTACCTGTGTTTGCGCACACACTTAATCACTACAATATCTCCTGCGTAGATGGCTGGTCACCATTGAGACTGGCCGCCGCGGCCGTAAGCGGCTAGGAGAACATCATTGTACATATAACGAAGAGCTATTAAACAGTGCAAAATTATTATGTGAATATGGGCGAATTCCGGCACTCTGTTGTGCGCTATTCTTTTATTTTGAAGTTTATATTAGCATAATTTATATTGACAAAGATATAATAAGCCCCGAAGTGCCCAGGCTCGCGTTAATATGTGTTTGCATCGATTATTTGCACGACGTAACACGCATACGACTGTTTATATACACATAATGTTTATGGTACCTGCGTGCACTTCGTTATATGGTCCGTGGATACAAGTTCTCAGTACAATGTTCGAATCCGTATCAACGTACCCTGTAAGGTGCGCCAATTCCTCAAAAATATTTCGGTACTTTGAATTATTTTATTCTTGTTGTTACATGAATGATTCTTTATCGATGTTGTGGCCAGATGTTAATGTATTGTTGATGGTGTTAAATGATGAAACTATTGTGAAAATATAAAAAGAATTTACTATTCATCATTAAACTTTTGTCACATTATAAAGTTGAAAGAGTATTAAGATACAATTTAAAAAAATCCGTCATAGTAGTCCGTCAAGTAAATGATAGAATGGTCGTCCAAACTACGAACAACTGAACTTCTGATTAGATTACTTTGTTAGTTAGCTGCAGAAAAGAACTAAAATGAATGCCAACCAATTTTGTCACCTATTTAGCTCCCTATCTACTACTATTTACTCGACTGCCTTGGTGGCGCAGTGGTCACGTCTGTGACAGCAGTCACAGACGTAACCACTGCGCATGAGCTGTGCGACCACTGCGCATTGACGGCAGCAGCGCATGAGGTCTCGAGTTCAATTCCCGGGTTGGACCAAATGTTTGTATCTGCAAATATTTGTTTCGGAGTTGGTTGTTTTCTATGTATAATATGTATTTATTTATAAAAATAGTATATATGCATTTATATCAGTTGTCTAGTACCCATAATACAAGCACTGCTTAGCTTAGGACTAGAGGGCGTTGTGTGTTTGATGTCCGAAAAATTATTTGTTGTTATAATTTTATTATTACTAAGTATGTGTGAGAACGAATTAAATATGCCTAGATTAATTGTTTTACTTACATAATGATGAAAGGAATATTGCCTTTCATTTGTTGATATGAAAATTTAACATAACCACACATAATGAAGACTGTTAATTAAAAACATACAATGAATAAACAGCCGAAACAACCTGCAGCAACCACAAATGATGAAATTCTATTTGTGTCGAGAATTGGCTTTTGGCATTTAACGTGGAAATGAATCCCAGCAGCGTTTTGAGTTCGCGATCAGCACACAAAGTTGTAGAAACGCTTCATTTGTTAAGTTCAATTTAAACCTAAAGTGTTGTGGAATAACTCAAATTGAGAGGTTTAGGCAAAGTGGGAACAAGCGCTAAGTTTCGATTTTATTGCTGACCAATCTAATTAATTTGTTGAGATATAAGTAGAAATCTTTTATACTGGTTAAGTGCTTCTCTTAAGTGTCATTTATAGACGCCCATACAAATGTACATAAGCCATTTATGTAGAAGCATCACAATAGATCGCCATAGTGTGCCATGCTACATTGTTGTACTGTCTGCATTACCGATAGTATGGTGACCACTGTCCTTGAATTCTGCTCTTGCTTTCCATCCATGGAGTAAAGTCAATTTGACAGACATATATTAGAGACAAAAGCAAGTGTGATTGTGAGAGAAGAGTGAAGTGATTGAACCAAAACATCAGTTCTCGATAATAGTGTTACAGACAAGTGTTGGGGCTAATAAGTTCAGTCACTTTGATAACTTGAGTGAACCCTGTGTTGACAACTAAACTGTGAAGTATTTTGTTGTAACTTTGACATTTCTCGGTTAAATTATCGAGTCGCATAATAATTATTAATTAAACTAGGGTAATTAGTTTACTAATTGATTTGAGAAACCTCGATAGTTAGAGTTTACTGGTGAAGGTCATGCTCGTGCGTCTCACAATTTGTTTATTTCATATCTTCTAATTTGAATTTACATAAAAAGCACACCGAATTTAAAATGAATATTTAAAAAAAATACAGGGAACATAGTTTTTCTGCAGAAGCATTACATCGTACTATGGACTGTCCGTCGTTAAAAAGATGACTTGCGACATAATTTTGGTTAACTTTTTTCACATGGTAGAAATTGAAAATTTCATACTATATGTAAGAATTTGCTTCAATTGCGTTTAACAAGTTTCAGTTTACAAATGTCGGTAAGTAGGGAGACGGTAGGTATACTAAACTATCTAGTAACCGCCTATTGGTCAATATTTTTTCATATTTTCTTTTTTTATTTTATTTCAAACTTTGTGCACTCCTCCTCCAAATAAACTCTAAAAATCCGCATTTTTTGTGTAAAAAAACGAAATAACAAGTTATTGCTTCACTTATTAATATATATATGCTCTTCTTCATTTTGGTTGACTTTTGTCATCGCCTCACAAACAGTTACTCACGACGCTTTAGTAGCGTATAATGAAGTAAGTATAAGGATATTGATTACAAGGAAGACAGTAAATACACACCAAGTCAACGAAGGAAAACTTCTGGCTGTGACAATTCAAATTAACGCGAAATGTTTACTCTTGTAATTTAATAGGTGACAATAAAAATACATATTAATACAAATACATAAATTTCCTTTATTCAAGTCTATGACAACTCTGTATTATTGCATTATGTTCTTAATAGAGTTATATCGTATAAAAGTAATATACGTAGTGTATTCAAAAAGTATCGCGAATTTTGTGTATTTTCAAAAATTATTTTTTTATTTGTGAATATCTGTTTTGTCCCCTTCAAAAAAGCAATTTTGGTACGAATTTTGCGGTGACCCGTCTCATGCCCACACTATCGATTAAAATCGAATGGCACGAGCCAATCGATATGCCTAGGTCCTCGGCAATTTCTCTAACGGTGATTCGACGGTTGGCCAATGCCATTTTCTTCACTTCATCAATTTTTTCGACTATTGTTGAAGTGCTCGGGCGTCCGGCACGCTCTTCGCCGTTCACATCTTCTCGGCCTTCTGAAAACATTTTGTACCACCGATAAACGTTGCTTTTGTCCAAAGTAGCTTCGCCGTATGCCACAGTCAACATTCGGAATGCATCCGCGTACTAAATTTCGTTTTTCACATAAAATTTGATACCAATTTTGTTCCATTTTTTGAATAGGTAAAAATCGAAAACGAACCAAAACACGCACAAGCAAAGCTGATGTCAACAATTAACTGAACACTTAAAATGGCCGAACTTATCAGCATAAGTGAGAGACATATGTACCTACAGAACGCCACAAAAATTCGAAATTCGAATATACGTAACCCGTGAAAATTCGAAATTCGCGATACTTTTTGAACACGCCTCGTACACATTGCAATACTTAATTATATTATAATAAATGTTAGCCATAGATCGAACTAAGTGGCGTGAAATTAGAGAGGTCTATGTCCAGCAGTGGACTACAATAGGCTGATGATGATGATGAAATGTTAGTTATTAAGACAAATACCAAGGTTGTTGCATATTCACATTGATTTTTTTTATGTTATTCAGTACGTACGAGTCTGGATGACCAATGTAAAGGCAGTATCGTAACTTTAGCATACCATATTTGTTGGAAGTGAATTCTCTAAAATGAGTTGATGGCTGCCGCACGACGATCTATTATTCAACAATTTACATGACATTGTCAAAAACGGTCGCAACTCACGGAACCTTAGATCAAATTAGACGCTTGAGCAGCACGCCACGCTAAGGCCGCGTCCTTGATTACAACGATGGCGGAGTAAAAGGCAATGTCAAAAAATTATTGATTTGTGTTAAGATATCGCTTTGCAGTTACTTCGGCGACTTGCTGTTGCTGTAGCTGAATTGAACACTTGAGAACCGCTCTTTAATTTTTACATGTGTTTACCTCAAGGTTTACGAATAAAAAATAATCAACAAGAAACAAGGTCATGCATTTATAGAACGACCTCATAATTGGACGAGCCAAATCTTCGAAGACTTACATTTTTTATGTCAAAGCATCAATTTTTATAATATTTTATAACAGAAAATAATGCTTGTTATATGTATACGCCGAATTGTAATTGAAGGACTTAACCTAATATCACATCGGTTTAGTTGCGAATTAGGAGGTCGTTTCGGTGCCATATTGTAGTCTATTTAAGGGTTAAGGTTATAAGAATATTCAGCAGTTGTTACTTGAAATACAATTCTGGAAACCACATACATTAAATGTTATAAAGATCAAGTCGGAATGGATGGTTTTGTCATCGCAAATTGGGTAGCTCATAAAAAACTACATTGTCATTTTCTCATTTAGTTGGAGAAAGATATAAACTTTTAAAACTATCTCATAAATTACTAAGACGCAAGTTTGTTTGCATAGACGATATTTTGTCAGCACTCAAATGATTGTTTGTTCATTTAAACAGCTATTGACATTAATTTCTGTAAGAACTGGTACATGTTTCTTGTAAACTATTAATAAAATGGTGTTTTAAACTAGTCATTAAACTAATTATAACTAAACTTATAATAATATATTTTATATAAAAAACAGTTAACCCGAAGATTTCAGTCACGTGCCTAGTCCCTTGTTCTTATACGTTCTATAGAAAACAGACGTAAAAGACAGTCAAAGATTTTAATTTTTAAGTTTTCTTATTTAAAAATAGATCTTTGGTTAACACTTATTCAAACTTGAAATATACGCCATTCGAGTTAGGTCTATAGTGTTACCTCGACTATTAGAATATAATGCTCTCAAACCGCATTCAACGAGATTTCAGACCTTTCCGAGAAGAGCTCTAAATCGACTTATCATAGCTCGGGAACATTCAATGCTATTTGTGTTCTGTGATGAGTGGCTTGTGTAACTTGGTTGAAGTTTGCAGCATTTATTGTTCAAATCAGTAAAATCCAAATACTTCTAGTATTCACAATAGTTTTTTTTAATAACATCATTTTAAATATCAGTTAAGTAACGAATTTTCTATCATATACTTAGAAACAAACATATATATGGAAAAAATAACGCAAGAGGAATTACAATAACTAATTAAGAAGTTATATCTTAAGGGTAATAAATTTTACTGTAAGTGATAATAATAACAACTTGGGACATATTAAACCTCAGCGACCTCTGGTGCGGAAGTCCAATTTATTAACCACCCCCTAATCACCTTTATGAACGATAAAAATTCGGAACGAATCTAACTGTTGCCAAATATTGCTAAAGGACCTTTCGAAGGAGATGATTGACCTTATATCTACCAATGGACAGGCAGCTATTAGTTGTTGATGATTAGTAACAATACTTATACCTGTAATAAATGTCTACATTATTCTGATTTCTTTCAATTACACATCAATTTATCCCACGCTAGTACTAAACGTAGTTTACCTTTACACCTTAAAACAGAAAATCTAAACGATCCTTCAGACGGAGATATAGCTGATTCTTAATCATTGGTAGTGCCTTCAAAAGTTTTTTGATAAGTTTATGTATCAGTTTAAAAGCACGGCCTCAACGTGACTCCAATTGTAAAAAAAACCTTTTAACAAAATTGTTTTGGAAATGAGTTTATTAGGGAATCCTCTGAAACTATTTGTAATTATAATGGTACTTTCATAAAATACTCGTCGTACTTGCTAAAGTACCGTACAAAAGAGCTTTTATATTATTATTTGTACTGTTATAAAATGAAATTAAATACTACATTTATATGCTGTAGAGTTCGCGGAAAATTGAAGCCTACTTTGCCAAGTTTCTAGAAGTTTTTTAATTGAGCTTTGGCCTCTACAGTTCAGTTGTAAAGTTTGTTGTTTAATGGTACAGGGAGCAAACGATCATTTTTATCATCTTATGGTAAGTGGCTTTCCTTTGCTGGCATTTTAGTATTAGAGGGTTCAGGAGGGGGAGGATTAAGAAGTTTCGGTAACCACGCTCATTCCTGGAAAGTAATGTATGTAATTGTGTAACTGCTTAACACCGTTGTATAACTTTAGTTGAGCTTGAACATATGTGTCGAAACGTGACTCGCTTTCGATATTTTTATATGGTCTTGCCAAAATAACTCTACTTACCTGACGAAAAGTATGAGCTGACTCCAAGATTAGTGGTTACCAGGCTTGTTCTTCTGTGAGAGGTTAGTAACGCCCCGGTCGAGCGAGCCAGTTTGTGCTCAAATCAGCGTTGCTCTACTGCCTACAAATGTAAATGCAATAAAAAATGTCCGTCTGTGTTCTATTTAAAAATGGATTTAGACCCTAAATTAGCACGTATTTGATAAAACATACAATTGCAATATTCACCACAAGCATTATGAAAAACAAAAGTTGTTAATAGACGCTGCAGACGAGACTGTATTTCGCAAGGTTTCTAATTTTCTAAGTGTAAATCAAGACAAGTACTAATACAGCCATAAATAATACAACACTATTTTCTATTTAATGTAAATAAATAAATAACTTCACATAAATGTTTGGAATAAACTAGAGTAAGGTATAAATTAAGCTTGTTTATTAAATGTTAACCATAGCAGCGGAACAATCTTTGCTTATTGTTTACTTAGTCGAATTTAAATCTCCTAACACAAACCTTCAGCTTAGTGGGAGCGGTAAACAGGATTTTAATATTGTGACAGCCTCATGTTATTTAACTTTTATAGATATGCGTGTCTGGACAGCGGGAGTCATATCAATTCATTAAAACTTAAAACTTGAAAACCCTTTCGTAATAAAACAACCTTAACCTTTTGACTGTCTATATATATACATACATATAGACAGACAAAATGTTAAGGTTATATATATATATATATTCTGCTGGAGCAGAATATCTTACATTATTTTTTAACAGTACTCCCAGTAACAAGCAATTGCATGCACTAAGAAAATTACAAGCCGATGTATTAGTAACAATATTACAGCCATACGAAATCAAACACTGTCTCCAGACATTTGCTGTCAGGTTGTTTCGTAGCACAGGCATACACTAGTCACGAATATAGGCGTCGTTTAAGTCTCCCAAAGGTACTTGTTCTTTATTCGTTAGACAATTCTGCAAGACAGTTTATTTCCTGATATAATGCAATTAATTCCCATTCAAGTAGACATACAGATGTTACTAAACAACAACCCATAATGTCCCACTGCTGGGCTCGGGTCTCCTCTCAGGAGAGGGTTAAGGCCATTCGTCGACAGATGTTACTAGTACTTATTTATCTATCCTCCATTAGCATTGACAGCACTTTTATGGTTTAGTTATTGGAATAGGTCAGTTATCTTGATGTTGATTACTTTATGTAATGTGGGAATGCGGGATGATAGCGGTGGCAATGACACGAGAATGCCATGTTTCTCTGACCTACATGGAGGTGTTCTCAGTGCCAAGTGTCGGCACGTTCAGCGCCGCACTAACTCAATTAGCAACTGACAGTTTATACTGCGCACGCGCCGCGCACCGTTCACTCATTTGCGAGTCTAAGGTAACACCGCACAATATATTAAATTATTTACAAATACAGATGGATAATTTGTAGTTGCTTCTCACACTTCTGTTCGAATGTGACTTATCTGTATTCAAATGTCGAGCGCCCATCATCGCAAATACTTAGAATTGGTCGTGAGGATCATTCCGTCCACGTAGCCAGTCGCGACGTGATGCGGCCCGCGATCGATCTTCTCTATCTGCGTTCATTTGTCTCTCGACGCTTAGGAATCGAATAGTCGAGCACCTAATGAGCTGAATCTTCTAATTGACACACGTTGCATTCATAACTAAGCTGTATCCAAGCCGTCAAACAGTTTCTATATTTAAGATATAGGGTATCCATTAATAATTGTGATGGATGGAATGAAATGTGAATCAACGTTTATCGCAGTATCTCGAAGAAACCTATAAATTGAAGAAAAACACCGCACATAAATATTGAATGATTTTGTTGCCAGTATAATAAACCGACAATATCTTCTTGCTAACACTTTGATAGTAATACCGATATGGTTCATTTACCGTTAAAATAATGCCACTGTGCAGTAATACATATGTAGCATTATTCTTTCATACAATTTATGTTTATTAGAACTAACATTTCTAAAAATTGCCATCCTCACGCCTCAATTGGTTTGACAATTGTAGTTTGTGCGCCAACACGAAGATCAGTTAGGTACACGCGGTTTAGTTAATGGCTTGTTTCCGATACAACTAACCTTGAGATTGTTCCCATGGGATTAGTATTTCACTACATATCTTATTTGACTAAGTGCCTAGTGCATGTGTAATCTATATGATAGGAAAGTAATGAAAAACAAAAAAATATATTATTAGTCTGGATTGGGCTAAGAAGTAGACTGGACAACTGAAGTTTAATGACTGCCATATACCATGAACACGTGCAGCTAATGAGAAATAAGAGCAATGCCGCGCTTTCAGTGCTCTCCTTTAGAATTAGGAGGAAGAAGGGACATGAGCCTCGGGTAATCTCATTCACTCGGCGTAAAGCAAAGAAACATTTTCTTAACACCAACTTACCGTCAGGTGGTGTTACTCCAGCCACACCAACTGACGTGGATTTTACAGTTTAAATATGGAAACCGACCTTGCTCTTTGCGTTTTCTAAAAACGTAAAGAGAATACAAACTATCAAATGAAGAGTAATTTGACACTTTATATCAGACACTTCTCGGCACTCCAAATAGATACAAAAAAGTGACGTGACCACTTAAAGGTGTGTGCTAGTTATGCTATCAATGGTATGCCACTGAGCTGGATCTTAAGCAAAACTTAATGTCGGCCGTACTTCTAAACTGCACCAGAACCATTGGAATCGATGCGGACGGACAATCGATTGAAGTTTCAAATGAAGACTCTTTATATCATTACTAGACTTCCCCGCAGCGCCGCCTGCGTATATTTCAGTTGGCGCGGTAAATAATAGCCTATGTGTCACCATATTGTGCTTTTTAAATTTATTTTGTTGTTTTGCGAGTATAAGAAAAAGCAACCATATATATATATATATATATATATATACAAACTTTCGCATTTATATACATGCGTGTGTTACACTTATAAACCTTTCTCTTGAATCACTATCTATTATACTGCATTATAATCCATCGAGTAGTTTAAGAAATATAAGCGACGATATAACAGGCAGCGGAAGCCACGCATTTACATACAATCTAAAGCCTAGGATGAAAAGTGATAACACAACTGTGATTAAAGACTTGTTCTCATAAGTCTGCGTTTGCGGTTATTTTGCAGTACCATATGTACTAATACTTAAATTGTGTTGTACATGACAACTTACATACGGCGGTTCAACTCTAGTTGAGATCGTTGTCAATTTAACTGTATTTAGAGTTAAATTTATGGGTAACCTACCATGTTCGCACTTAGAAGAGAGAAAAGCCTTGAGAAATTAATTATGGTAATCTGACATTCTTCGCTACTAAACTCCTTTAGTCGAATTTATACGAAATAGTAACAAGACGTGATATTTATTGCGTTTCATAAGTAGATGATGTCAAGTTTCTGACTAAGGTTTGATTGAAAATATAACAGAATTAGGGTTAGATTCAGTGAAGAAAACGTAAGGTGCAAATTAGATTAAACGAAATAAAAAATTATTGAATTGTCATTTGTTGCAGAGTAATCTGATATATTTCATAACTTTAATACACTAAGGTACATGTCCACATATTTTACCCGCTTTACAGCGGTAAAGAGTAGCCTGTCCTTCCTCAACAATCAAAGTATATTCTATATGCCAAACATAGAATCAACAGACTTATTTTCGAAATTGTAATATTAGTGTGGTAGCTATTAGCATTTTTAGTACTGACGTTTTAGTCTATCGTAATAGTTTAAGCTTAGAGTGAAACAATTATATAGAATCTCAACCTGCAGTAACTAATTCTAATAAACTAATTTCAACTTTACTTTTTTCGCAACTTTATCAGAATAAAAATTGTTGAAACTTACAAAACTAATACTTAGCTCAAAGTTAGCTGCAAGTTAATCAAAATAAATAAATTTTATGTTACTTCTGACAGTAGTAGACATTTTATTTCTTTAAACTTTTAAAACCTCTCTACGAAAGTAATAGCAACAGAGTACTAATTTCTACTTGCTCTCTTTACTCTATTTAATCTTCTAGATCGTGAACTGAGCCAAACTGTAGCCCACTAGTTTTCCATTCCATCCTTAGTGATAAATTTTTTATAAAGAGTAATATAAAACGAAAGACTTTCCCTACAAATAAAAAACTCCAAAGAGACGTAGTTCTGAAATAATAAATATAAAACGTTAGCCTTTCTGTAAATATCTAATAGTACAGTGTATAGTTAAGACAGCTTTTCCATTTTTTTATTGAAATATATCAAATATTGTCGCACTGTCAATCATTTAGTTCCCACTGCAATATTCTGAACAATGTTTTGTAAAATACGAACAGAAATATAATGAAAATAAACTAAAACGCAATCCTAGACTTAAAAGTAGGTCAAAGGGTTGAATGATAAGAAGGGATTTCGATAGTTTCGACAATTTTTATGAAACGCTTTGTAAAAGGAGAAAAAGGGTAACCTGCTAACGTATTCAACTTAGGAGTTACTATCTACAAATTTCTCCTCTTCAATTCTCTTGAAATATGAAGAAAAATTATTATGATAGGGACATGCTCGGCACATGTGGACAAGGCTGAACTATAGTGAAACCTACGCTACGGACTCAATGAAAACCACTGATAAAGAGTTCATTCGTTCCTCCTTACTCCTATAATGAAAAGACGAAAGGTTTGTGAGAGTGAGGTCACTAGAGCTTAAATCCTACCCGGTTTCTAAAAGGAAGGAGTCACTATCAGAGAACTCGTCTATATGTTTGACCAAAAATCCCATGAAAAATGAATATTTTTTTGTTAGTAGATACAACTTTTATGAGTGCCGATTAACAATTGACTGAGCCTCGGATATTAAACTGCCTTGAAGACCATGTAAAGCCGTGGGTCCTGCACTCGATCACTCGACCCCCCTAGTCGTGTCGAATAACTGTCCTATTAAATTATGAGAGTGAGGGAACACAGAGTGCACTTGTGTTTGTACATACTTATCCACTATAGTATGTCCTGCGTACTTGTTTGGTCTCCGTTGAGACTGGTCCCGGTAATTGCCAAATTGCGATAAGAGTACATCGTCATTAAAGTCTTACGTTACAGCTGGGACAAGCTGGAAATTCATAAGTACTGTAGGCTTGTACGTTCAATTCAACCTAATATGAAGGTTTTCAATGTGCTATTAAAACAATTATAATATCACATTTCTACAGTGAACCAGCCAGTTTAATTACCCATTTGCACTTTGTTATTGATACGTATGTAGAATGAATGAATTAGTCCGAAACGATCACTGTAGATATTACGCCTGAAAATTAAACACTTACTGGTCTTTGTTTTTTATTTTGTTAAATTAAAATTTTTTGTTAGTTTCGTTTTAATACTGTTAAAGTCTGACCAGGCGTCCTAGGCGTCCTGCATAGATGTGGAGAATGCCTAAGAAAGCGCCTAAAGAAGCGTTTGTTTTTCTGCCTGCCTTCAATAGCTCCTCCATTGGGTAAAACTTGAGGCGTGTTAAGGCAACAAATCACGTAGGATAACATCACAGCAAAGAGAATGAAAACTTGAAACAAATTTTATACCAACCAGTTGACAAGTGTGGCATATTAGGCCAAAAAGTCCTCTTAGGTCATATTTGGTCTCTTTCTGTGAGGCTGTAATGCTACAGAAAGAGTCCGCTGAACTGAACCGGGAGAGAACCGTTCCTGAGCGTAGACAGCAGCCGACAGGTCCGCAAGATGCCAGAGAGTGGGGGGGTAGCTGATTAATTGATGCGGTCAGCGATAGGGCCTGGTCTTCAAACTGCGATCATATAATGATTAGGTCGACAGGCAGGGACGCCTAGGCTTTCCCCAAGATAGAGTCTGAATAGACAGGGCGTCGTTCCTGGAGTGCACCTGAAATAACATGGTCCGGGTCCTCCTCAAAGCAAGTTAAAGCAGAGATCCGTAGGGATTTTCCACCTCATCGACAAAAAAATGAAGTGAGAACGTTCTTTATAAGGAGAGGACTATGTCCAACAGTAAGCTAGTAAAGGCTATTGATGAGGCTGAGGGCGCATAAATAGGTATGTTACACACTCAAACAACTCCATCCGCATTCTGGATTCGCATATTTAACTGTCAATATTCGATTTTGTAAATTTTGGTACGAATGGATTGCTGGGAAGTACAATATGAATGCGTGTATAAATTCTGAAATAGATTAGCATTCGCACGAATTCATTTCGGACGTGCTTTTTTTTGGAATTTATATTCTGTAGTTTTTCTAGATTATTTTACTTAACTTCTACTAATGTATAAAGTCTAACTGACTATTGTCTATGAAGTTAGTAGTTTCAAGCCCGTTACTTTCGCTAGGTCACGTACTATATTAATTAGGTACGTCTTGTTTTTGGTTCAAGAGAACATCCTACATGGAAATTAAAAGCATACAGAATTAATCCAACAGTTATTACAGCTGCAGCCTGTGAAACGCAATAGCTGTATGCCATACAGTACAATATCATATGTAATACTCATTCATATCAATTAATAGTGACACCTACCTCGAACCTACATCAAAAAAGGACAACGTATATGTGTGATTATGTACTGTTAGTGTACACACACTACGAGGCAATCGTTAGGTTTATACTAGTATATTAGAGTTTAATCTATAATTAGCGAATGTTTGTAGATATAAATCTAACAATATGTGCCCTACACATTCCTCTATTAATATGCGGGGCAATCAAGAAGTGTGTTATTTCAACAGTACCGTGGTGATTGATGGACCTAATCGTACTCGGTATACATCTTGCACAGTGGTGCTTATAAATACTGGCGTGTAACTCCGCGTGAATAAACACGCAGTATAAATATTCAGGCGTCAACACAAAATCTACCAATCGCTAAAGATTAGTTGCACATCTTTTTAATAATCAGTACATGAACCCTCGCCTGAGAAGAGACCCGAGCCCAACAGTGGGACATTATGGGTTGTTGGTGATGATGACATGAGCCCAGCGGTGTTACCCGCGGTATAACTTCACTTGCAGGTCACGCCGCTGGTCGAATCAATTTCATTTTGTTTTTTGAATCTAAACCATTTTCGATTCCTCAGGAATAGATACGAAAGAGTAGTTTAGTCGATTTATATGCAATAAGTAATCTGACACGTCTTATAAACGCCTGTTTGATATCCGCCTTTATTAAGGTAAGCGGATTGCTGATATACATACTTACATATTTCTGCATATATATTTATGTATCATAAATAAATACCACTCCTTTGTTCTATGTGGAAATCGAACTTATCACCTCAGGTTTAGCACTCAGGTTCACAAACCAGTAGACAATCAAGCCCATCAACGTTATACGTAGAGTGTAGTGCCAGTCCGCTGAGTATTTATAAAGAAAGTATAAAGCTCATGTCTACCCTTTCTTTTTATTTATATGTTGTATTTAAATAGTTAGCGCTCCTTGATGGAGACCTTAGTTAAGCAGCAGACGGCAATTGATCGACAACAGAAACTACACTTCAACAAATTGTCTCTTTATTTCAATGAAGATATAAGAAAAAAATGTACTTGCGAGTTAAACGGCTAAGATAGCAAAGAGCTGCACCTTGGAACCGCCACCGTTGTTCTGATATGTTTATGCATTACGTTTTGTGTTAGTGATTTCAGACAATAATTATGAATTATTCACCCGGAAAATTCGCAAAGTGCGTAATTTTTTCCGACGATAGATGGTGCTAATACCACTGTTTATATGAAAATTAAAAGCAGTTGTAATTAGTTTGCCCAAATACTTGTACCTATAAAATGTTGTACACTTTAAATACTCCATAATTTCATTCACCGAAGCGTTCACTGGTCAATTTCTCTATTCTAAAGGTCCAACACATTTCGGCCTAAAGCCGATGTCAATGCATTCGGATAATCTCGCACATCATCATTTCCACTAGAGATATGAACTTTCAGCTCAAAAATAACAAATTGTATTTAAAATTTGATGAATACATTGTTATTTTAATTATATAACAAGTTGTTTAATTTATTTACTGAAGAGCACTACTTTACTTGAATTTAATTGAAATAATAAATTTCAAAGCCGTGAAAGTTTTGCTCAACTATCTGCATTTCTGTGGAACAAACTTTCATCCGAATGGCGCCCTATAAACAATACTCTGAAGGTTGAATTAACTTGAGACTTATTCTAAAAATAAAATTTCATAAGGCATACCGTACAATAAATAAAGAAATAAATATTTCCAATATTGGTAGGGATGGGTAACGCTGTCTTGATCACTAGAGATTCAAGAGACGCCAACAACTTTTTTTTATTACGTTCTTGTACAAATGAGCTAGTTGCGTTTGTTATCAAAAACAACACATTGTTTTATCATCTAAAAAAACTTTATGATACCTATAAGAATATGAAACTTGATTCCTTTTAATTTCATGTTTTACTCTTTTAAATACAACGTCCAATAATATTAACATTAAAAAACCCGACTGTTTAAACGTAAAAACTCACTGAGTCTTTTTTTCAATCCCAGGGCGTCATTTTGAAAATTCCACGAATTGAAGATCCTGATGAAATCAGCGATACTATCATATATCAAAAACCGTCCAACTGTTTGGGCTCTAGGGCGTGCCATAGAAATGAACATACATACAAACGCTCGAAAAACATTACTCCCCCTTCTAACGCTGTCGGGTAGTAAAATAGAAATTACTTAAAGTAAATACCACCAGACCAGCAGAAAAAGCCCTAGTGTATCTTTAATTCAAACGGATCATTTTGAGTTTGAAAATTTTATTTCTTGACCTAAAGAGCCTACTATGTCCTGTACTATGTCTATGCAACCATATATTTTTTGACCCATAGCTAGGCCTGCATCCGTCACACTGCACAGTATCTACGTATCTATAATATGTATTCAGCCTACCACTATCAATAGGAAATCAATCACTCACCGTGGCGTGTTTCAGTGCTAGCCAAATAGCTTTGAGGTGCGCCATGGGATCCGGCGAATCCCCATCATATCTAATCTGATACCACAAATTGGACAAAGTAAACTTTGCCGGCAGTAGCGTATAACAACGTTTAGCCTCTCGTGGATCCAGATATTTAATATTTTTTCCATCTATTTCAGTTCTCATATTTATTTTTAAATTAAATGAATTAAAGTTGGCATTCAGAGTTTTGATGAGTAAATTAAAGAGGGTTTCTTTATCGTGGTAAACGAACACGAGGGGCCAAGTCCCATCAAAAGCTACAATTTTAATCAAATTTGCAGCAACATAAAGCTCAATGAAAAAAATATGTTAAAGAAATGCTGTCTGCCTCTAGTGGCTGACAGTTTTCCGAGAAAATTCAATGTAGTTTAATTTCCGTCCTAGCTGTTTGTATTGGTATTCCTTATACATGTAATTAAGCTCAGCCGCTGTGAAAGGAAATTATATTGGGTTCAGAGAATGGACACTCATTTTTTAAAAGGAACTGAAGGTATTTAACTATGTTATGTTATAAATTGAAGCTTGACTTTCTCTGATGTGCTTTCATGAATCTTTTACTGTATCTTTATTGTACAAAATATTGTTTTTATTATATCTATCAATTTATGTACAGTGAACACCATTAAAACAATTGTGTATTTTATTTTATTATTATCAAAACCTTTTTTGTAAATATTTATAAATTATTCAAAATATTTAGCTACTCACCCCTTTCTATTAAACTGTCACTTCTGTTTTTACGGTATTACCCCAAGTAGAAAAAAATATTGGCATGACTAAGTAACTCGCAATTAACGATTAAGTAACTACAATATTAACGAAGGATATTTGAAGAATAAACAAATAGTTGTTTTAACACAATTTGATTGTTGGATAGTATGTTTTATTTTATATAATATTTTACATTAAGTGAACCGTAGTATTTTGGTCACATGATGAGATCAACAACAGGAAAGTGGACCAAAAAAGTAACAGATTGGTACCCACGGAACGGAAAAAGACGTAGAGGAAGGCAGAAAAAAAGATGGGAGGACGATTTGCCGAAGGATTGGAGAAGGACAGCAATGGACAGGCAATTGTGGAGGGGTCTTGAGGAGGCCTATGTGACAAGACAGCCTGACCTAGTAACTGACAGTAAATGTTAATTTATATACATACAGAAAATAGGAAAAATGTTAATATAGTATAATTAGGTAAAGTTAGCATATTCTTATATTATATCACATAATGTGCAAAGGTCAGAGTAATTAAAGGCTATTTTTATTTTTATTTTTATTTATATATTTATTTAAACCGTAGTATTTTAGCTTATAGTGACACGACATAACATGGTCGGGAACATTCAAGTTGTTTGCTTTCTTTGTGAAGAGATTTCCTTTCTAACTACAACAACCGGTAGAATATCTCGTAAAACTTAAGTTGGTTCTATTTCTATTGCTATGGATATGGTAAATACAACAAAAAACAAAAGAGTAGCAATAAATTGCTTCTATTTCTATTGCTATGGATATGGTAAATACAACAAAAAACAAAAGAGTAGCAATAAATTGGTTCTATTTATATTGCTATGGATATGGTAAATACAACAAAAAACAAAAGAGTAGCAATAAATTCAATCCTGTGTGTTATATTTACAAAACTCATTTTTTAAATCTATCAAAGTAAAATATTTTTAAAATTACGACAGTAAAATCTCTGCAAATAGTATTTGTGACTCAGATACATTCTAGTCTCCGATTTAATATAGATAAACGCGGATATTGTCGCGCGCAGAAAATGCAATACAGTACTATTATATACGTGACTGCAAACAACAAAAAACCCCTTTATACGTTCTTTGAAACGCGGTAAGTGCTAAGAAAAAAGTAAAGCCAATATGTTATTTAAAAGGTTACGCAAGCTAATTTTCCTTTACACTGTAATCGAAATTTTAATTTCAAAAGGTTGAAGTTCAAAGTACATCGTTATACATTTAGATGTTTGAGATTTTTTAAGGGCCGTACAATGAAACCCCGACTTGTGCAAAACGTGTTATAATAAGGCCAACTGCCCTTGGACGGGTCGATAGCTAGAGAGAGAGGTTTTGGTGGTAGGAATGAAAAGTTCATATACATGGTGACTAACAATACCAATACGAGACAATTTATGATCTGAAGATGAATACGTTTTTGGTGACGTGACGAAAAGGTTCACGTCATCACTCTTATACGGACATAGATTTCCTGACGTGTAATAACCGTTCTTTTCAACGAGGTGATATTGCTTTTCGTGACACCTACTTAATTGATGGAAATCGATTCTAGTCATCTAAATCTGAAGACTTATTTTGGTATGGACTGTGGGAAGATGTATAAATTATTGATATTTCTCAGGGCATCAAGTACCGGACAAAGGATTGTAAGATCAGTGGCAAGATATATATATTTATCTTCAGCATCAGCTGCCGCATACGCTACTACTGTGCCACCGAGGCAGTCAATCCAGGCAAACTTATTGTTGAGTTGACTATCGACACAAGCATTTGGTGCACTCTTAAGTAAACTACAAAAATAATATTTTTTATAAAATACACTAGCATGGCGTTTCATTTATTGTCTTTTAATGTTAATTTGACGATAATAAAACAAATTAGAAACGTTAAACTATAATTGTATGCCAATTTTCACAGCATTTCAGATATTTCATTGGATACCTAATTATTCAGGACAGCGTCTGTATTTAATACAATCATATAATGTTTAATCTGTGTAAATATAAATGTCACCTCAATTTGTTTCAGCCATCAACATCCGAAAAGCAATAAATGTACTTCAATTTGTGGCATCGCGATACGTAACGATACGCTCGTATTTTATAGTGAATATATATATAGAAGATAAAAAAGGTTTGAAAGTAATTCTTATTTTTCACATTACGGGAGTATATTTAAATGGATAGCTACCGTGCAAAGTATCATGTCCTGGAGTGCCTTCTCTTAGGCTACACGAAGTTCTTTAAACAATAGTTTTGAAATTCTGTATTTGAAAAAATCTTTCATTTAATTAATAGAATTAAAAAAGGTCTACTTAAATATTTCAGATTTATGCATTCTGAATCCCTGTTTATATAAGTGGAATGTTTACGGAAAGAAAAGGCTCGTATTGGAAACAATCCACAGTGCAGACTCGTATCCTTTACCGTGAACCATCTCAATATCAAAAGGTAAATGACCTCAATAGGATGAAACCCTGAACATTCGTTCATTGTAACGAGTCTGAAAGTAGGTCGGTCCGTCGCTCGCAGAGCCCAAACCGATGGGATGGAGACCGCACGGAGACGTCAGTTTACTCGACGCCATTTATCGATTTCTGTATCGAACTTTGCAGTCACAATAATCGGTGCTAATCGAAAACTTGGTTCTTATGCTCGTTGCTTATGTGGTTTAGTTAATATTAATGATGTGACTTGGTGGGTTTACAAATTGTATTGTAATGATGTCAGTTGTTACCTCTATCTATATTTGAGTATATATTTACGGGACCTCTAAATAACCCATTTTGTTGCTTTAGACATCCTATTAAATTTTTGATATAATGATACATTTTTTTATTAAAAGACTCTTTTCAGTGTTGAATTTCTGTGGTTTATTGAATTATTAATTTAGTGACGGCAAGTTGTAAATGTTCATATTTTTAAAATGACTTCGAGAATAGTATGGTGTTCATCTTTTACAAAGAAAAATTAATTTAAATTGAATATCCCAATTGCGGAAAGTGTTTTTTAAACTGCTTTAAATGCAATAAATATGGTTTAGTAGATACGTTGAGTCATGATTAGTCAACATAATATGGGGAGTGAAACACAATGAAATATCAAGTTACAAAGCAAAACGTAAATCTAATAAACTATGTACTGATACATCTGCACACTAATTGTAAATGAGTTGTCAATAAATTTTATGACTAGTTTAGTGATAAATGCTTAACAGCGGTAATAATCACACAAACGGTGACGCTGCAATATGCACATGTCGCGTGACAAACTATTGACCGCATGTAAAAAGTCATAAATTTCATTAAACCATAACAAATTTTATCGGACTCTCGAGTTTTAGTGTTAAAATATTACATGCGAGCTTTTCCAGCTTTGCTTTTGTTTATCATTTATCCTTTATGATATAAATCGCTAACAGCATTGAGTATCATTACTATTCCTTACAAGAAACTCTGAAACCATAGTGACAGCAAAAAGGTTATGGGTTGTCCTTCTATAACTTTTTCCATGCTTATAAAAACGACCGACGGCCTTTTATTTGATAATTATGACACTCAATTCAATCAATTTGTTATAAAGATTTCCTATTTAATTTCGTTCAAGTAGTCTATAAGAGAATGCTTTCGGCATTACGTTCGCTTTTGTGGATGTTGTCCATAAAGCAAAAATAAATAAATAATGTGTACTATGCCGTGGTTAGAAGAAGACGCTGTAATACAAAGAAATTTTACATCAGAAATGACAGATTACTGTTATTAATTACAGTTCAAGTGAATCTATTTGCTATTAGGAATATAGTAATAAAACACTACTAGTCTGCTATACAATAGTTAGTGCACAGAAATTAATAGCAAGCTCGCTTGGTTCGGACTTGGCATACAAATGGTATAATAGTCTAAAGAAACATGTTGTACTGAGCACATATGTAAATGTACTACCCTATCATACATATTAGCTGTCTCGAGCTAATTACAAACTGAATGGAGTTGCTTAGTGTTCATAACCATTGTAATTTAATTAAATAACTACCTGATTTAGGTAATATATTACACGCACTACCTACGACGACCTTAACATGAAATTGTCATATTTCATATCTAATTAAAACTGACTTTTAATGATATGGGAATACATGTTACATTATATATTTAATAAAATAAAATTATTTTCAATTTTATAAAATTATGTTCAATAATATAATGAAATCAAGGACGTCCACAGGTCATCATCATCTTAATTAGTCTTTCGAAAAAAATATTTAGAATCGGTCTAAAAAAAATAAAGTCTAATAAAATTAAAAATCTGATAAAGATTGCCCTTTTATTCATTGATTAGTCGGTTATATTTGGTGAAAAAGTGACGCTGGTCACATATATAGTGAATTTAAACAGAACACTATCATAGCTTACTAGGTTTTATCAGTTAAGGAGTAATAGGAGTACTAATTTACCAATTAATGATTGACCATTGACCAACTAAACAAAGTGATAAGCTTCGTAATCCTTAATGAGTAATGATTAAATTATGAAGTAGCAAAACGCTCTAACTAAGGTGAAATTCACTGGTTTTTGTATCGTATAAAATATATCTGTACTACACATTTTTTTTTAATTAGCCAGATTAAATTAGACAATGTCTAAGAGGAGTGATCATTGTTGGTAAAAGGATTAGTGTGGACAAACTCTCCAGGGGCTTAAGGATCCACGTGAGGACAGCCTGTAAACAATGTATAGCTAGGACAAATAAGTGATAACGAACACGCTGGCTCAGAATGTTCAGGAGCAGCATGTAAGGAAAAATGTAAAAGGTTACATACATATATTAGATTGACTAGGACCTCTTTAAGGTCACTCCATTAAAAATTTATGTAAGGGTAGAACACCATGTAGTTTATAACAATGTGTGATACTTACATGAGTCAAAGGATACAGAATAATAAAAAGAAGGGAACCATGGGTACGAAAATCTTTCAAATGATTCCCCCATGGGATCCTGATGGAATTGAAGTCCAAAAAGATTCCCTGGGAGATCACTGAGGATGAAAATTCGACATGGATCCCCCAGGTGTTCTGAGCAGAGGATCTAAGGCGACGGATTCAAAAAGAAAACGGCACATCGCTCGACTCAAAAGTGAGTAACAGAATTATTTGACTGAACACAGGTATTTTTGAAAGTAAATAATGTAATGTCATAAGGTCATTTGTGAGATTTTAAATATTAATTGAGATATACACCATATAGGCCAGACCTAAATACAAAAATAAATATTACTTGGCCATTTAACACAACATGCCATCTAATCCCAAACAAAGCAGAGCTTGTACCAAGGGTACTAGACAACTGATATAAATACGAACGTTGGAATATATGAATACATATAATAATACACGCATACATAAAATAACACCCAAACAAATGTTTGCAGATCATACAAACATTTTGGTTACCAAATGATAACTTTCATGATTTGCCGAATCGAAATGATAGATTTTACTTGCTATTTGTTCTTTTTAATATGGATTACAGTAACGATCTAAGTTTTTCTTCCACTGCGACTCACACAATTGTCCTTTTTCCACGATCCTTATATATGTTAGTAGCCCAAGTTATTATGCCGACCGACCCCACAAAATTTACTATTCTATCCTTCGGGAATATTATTATTTTCTGGACGGAATTTACGCTCGACCGTAAGGTCTCCCTAAGAGGTACTTCTGTTTTTGTCCGTAGGTCCCTACAACATGTATGTAATATGTTATGACGATCGCAAGTAGTTCATATAAATGCAGCACAGCCAATTGTTTCCGGTAAATATCTAGCTACTGAAATACTTAGTACCTGGATGACCGTGTTTTGCTCGGTATTTCTTTGGGTAGATTATCTGAAAATGATTTCTAGCTGGATCGAATTATCGCCCCCGAAATCCCCTCCATACTTCATCATCATCATCATCATCATCAGCCTATCGCAGTCCACTGCTGGACATAGGCCTCTCCAATTTCACGCCACTTAGTTCGATCTATGGCTTCTCGCATCCAGCTCCTGCCATCCATAATTTCATGAAAATTGTTGGAGTCGTTTAGTAGTACAAACACAAATACCTGTCAATAAAAATGTGCGAGCACTCCTCAATCTGATCCTGTCATAAAATCCGTTCTAAACTCTAGTGCCCCACTGACGTACTATCACCCAGCCATAGCGTTCATCTTCAAAGCTTGGGTTTTTTTTCAGATGTAACGCAGGCAGCGTTTAGAAGGCTTCTACCGATTTCTATTGACTACGTAAACCAATAAGAGACTTACTTATACCCGCACTAAAGTAAAATAAACAAAAGTTAAGGATTAAGTGATTAGAAATTTTCTCAAAGTTTTTATTTTCTTGAAGATTTTCTTCATCGTGGCTAATTTCTTTCTTAAGAGACTATTGATCAGAATTTTTATTCCTCATTGTCCTACTTTTAATCTTTTCCATTTCCTCCTTAAATCCCGATTAAGACTCTTATATTTTTTAAAAGAAATAAAGTCAATTAATTAATTCTCTATTAATGCAATTCCCAGAGACAATCACATCAATTTTATTTATAAAGATTAAAGCAAAGCCATCTCTGGTGGAACGACTGTTTGCGATTCTTGGCGTATTTACTGAAACATCGGGCTCTTGAGGGCGGAGTCTGCCTCGGACCATCTGCAATCAATTAATGCTAATTTATTAAACGGCCTTGAGAACCTGAGTCAACTTTGAACAGAATATCTATCTACGTAAGGAATAACTTTGTAGACAGAGTCTCTAAAGTATGTGTTTGTGTATCCCTACTGATTCAAACGATTTGTTGTAATGGATGGATGTAATGTTGATTCTTAGGTTGTGTGTTCGTATCATTTCGGTATAAAATTATGTCTAACATAATTATTATTGATCAAAGTTGATATTCTTGAGGGGTTTTTCAGCGATGATGTGTTAAAAAACCACCTGAGACTCTTTAACGCAAGTTAAATTTTCTTCCCCAAGCTAACTGGTATTGTGTAGTTTTGGATAAAAAAATTGCAACAGCTTTAATAAAGTCTAGGACGTGTTCCATTATATTATTTTTGTATGTGGTTTGACACCAATTGATCAAAATATTAGCTTTTTGTGTTCATTAAACTTTTTCGATTCAGCTGCCCCGTTGGCGCTCGGTCTCGATTCCCAGGACGGACTAAATGTTTGTATGTAACGTAAATATTTGTTTCGGTGTTTTCTATGTATAATATAAACATGTATATATTAATATATTATACATAGAAAACCCCGAAACAAATATTTGCGTTTTATACAAACATTTAGTCCTATATATAT
>PKRV01000984.1:97158-155708 GCA_003709505.1 Hyphantria cunea | reverse complement strand
GCACGGTTGCTTCGGGAAGTACCTGCACTCGGTCGCGCGGAGGGAATTGAGTCCCGCCTGCCACCACTGCGACTGCAGTGAGGACTCGGCCCAGCACACGCTAGCGGTGTGCCCCGCTTGGGCACCGCAGCGTCGGGCCCTCACTGCAGTCATCGGAGGAGATCGCTTGCTGCCGGCCGTTGTACGCTCCATGGCCGGCGGTGAGAGCAGTTTTACCGCGGTCGCGACCTTCTGCAAGGAAGTCATCTCACAGCAGAGGCGGCGGAGAGGGCCCGGGAGGACGATCTCCACTCGGACCCGATCCGCCGCCGGCGAACCGGGCGGCGGAGGCGCGCCTACCAGCGATTCATGCCGCCTTGAGTGTGGCCGCGGATGGGCGGGACGGGTTTTCCCCCCCATCCGCTTCACAGGCCACCCGCGAGGGGGCGACGTTACGCGTGTGCCGTACGTCGCCTAAATTGATAGTATAAAAAATCTAAAAATGGTGCCCGCATCAGTGCGGGCAAGCGCTGGGAGGGATCCGGATGGCGTAAGAAAGCGGTTCCCAGATCTCTCCCGTGTCGGGCGCAGAGTGGCACACCGTGGTGGTTTAGTGGGTAGTCTGGCGAGTCAGTCAGGAGTCCCACACAAAGCGAACCCTCTGTCCCCGCGGGGGGGAGCGAAGTGCGTAAATGCATTCCACCACGTAAAAAAAAAAGTTTAAACAGAGTTTATTGTGATTTGTGGTATTTTGAAAAAAATTAAGTAATCGAGCTAATAGCGGTGAGGAATGGTTAAATTTCTATAAAATCACCTTAGAACCGAGTATAATTCGTTGAGAAATAATTCCTAATGCTTATTAATAGATAGTTTTATTCATAACAGACTAGTATATTATCAATATTGTATTAGTCCAATAGAGATAGCGATTTCTAATATGTTCCTCCGTATCCGGGTTGGTTAATTACAAACACAATACGTTTGGGGCTAATCTCTTTCTTTGCATTTTATTTTATATCTAACGTAAATTTTATCATTTTGTATTTAATATAATTATGGTTCAATACAGACGGCCGTCAGACCGCAAACAAGAAAAAAGTCCGGACAATATGCAATTATTTTTCTGGGTGAGTCGAACCCATAATTTCTGGTTTAGCAGTCAGGATCACTAACAACTGTACATACAAATGTAAAAGTAACCGTAGCCGTTGCTGAAATATTTGCCAAAATCCAGTTGTATTCAATAATACTTATTTAAAACCACAGAACAAAATGAATTCCATTCTCGATAAAATCCAGTTGATCAAGTTACGCGGTCAATTTTGGTAATTAATTAATTGGAGTATATTTAATATTAAGATGCACCTGTCAAGCAGAAAGCCATTAAATAATGAGGTTTGATCTGTGTTAATTATTAATATAAAACCTTTTTGTACAATTCTTTTGAACAAATATTTTTCGGACATTTTAACACACAGCGCCATCTAGTCCCAAACTAAGCAGAGCTTGTACTACGGGTACTAGACAACTGATATTAATAAATATATACATTTTTTTGTAAGTACTTACATATTATACATAGAAAACATCCAAACTCCGAAACAAATATTTGCAGATCATACAAACATTTGGTCCCACTCAGGAATCGAACCCGAGACCTCATGCACAGCAGTCGCATACCGTAACACTGCGCCACCGAGGCAGTTTACCGATGCAATAGGATGCATGCCAACATGTTTGACACGAAGTACAGGAAAGCTCCTTGAATTTATTACTTAACTACGGTACCGGTGAGATAAGTCGCGTTCAATAGATTAACAAACTGGTTTATATTCAAAAATAGACTAAAGTAAGCAGGTTGATTGCTGTTATGAAATTCCATGAAATACAGTCCAACTTCCTCCTCCATCTCTATGCTTTACTCGCAATACTAATAACAATATTTTTCTTTTTCAGGTAAGACACTTTGTACTTCAATATTCCTTTAAGCGTAAGTAATAGAGAAGTGGGTAAGTGGAAGTATATCTTCTCTGAGGTTTTAATACACAAAACGTCACTACATCTTTGCATTATCCGCCTTGGCAATTGAACTTCTTGTTCTTGGGCCTGATAAGTAAACTAACTTTTGAAACTGATAAACTTAAGATGCTTATAATAAAGTACTAGTTTGAATTAATGGTATCTTACATTAATTTTTGACACAAACTTTCTCTGTAAACTACACATGCTGAGGTCTTGTCCCTTTTCAGTCAGTGGTCAATTCGATAAAATAACATACAATTAACATATTAAATACGATTCGATAGATACGTAGTACATTTATCAACTTTTTATACCCATTTTTTAAGTGGTAGTCATGGCTCTTGAATGATATTTTTTACTAAACTGTCATTTATTATATATTTATGTAGAAGCGTATGCTTTGCTAGATTAAAAATTATAACATAGGCACGTGGAGTTCTCATTGCTTCATTTTCAATTGATTGAACAATTACAAAAGGTAATCTCCATTGTTTTGATATTCATGTCAAAACGTCAGGTCTTCGAGAACATCGACAAACTACTACTTTTCACGCGGTTATAACGTTCATATAATTATTTTATATATATATAGTGTATTTTGTCTCCATCTCTTTACATATGTGGAACGAGATAACGAGTTAATTAAACATACTTTGATTTAAGTACTGGTATTACGCGTTTGTGAATAAAATGAATCAACAAATCCGCAGTTTATTTGTCTTAGATTATGAAATAGTTCAAGTTCGGGTAATATTAAAACTAAATTAAATAATGTTTTGTATTGCTCAGAAAAATCGAAATCGAATGCAAATGCAAAAATGAATTGGGCAACACCAAATTTATAATGTGCGCTTGGACTATGGGCTTAGTATTTTTAAATAGCAAGGTTTTTTTCCTTTTTATAAAAACCAACTATGTAGATAATAATAATGCTAAATATATGTTAACTAAATAAATTAATATACTAAAAATATTTAACAATAATGGTCTTACTTAATTTTCGGAAAGGCTGATTTAATTAGACTGTACACTACCGCGTAACAAATTATTTCACCAGGTTTGAGAAAAGATACTATTTTTGAATTATATCAAAAATATTATAGAAGCTTGCTGAAGATTAAAACATTAACTTGAATTTAGTTTAAACAGTAGTCTCAGGAACAAGAAATGTTATATCAAACATCACCTTACAAGCAGATAACGAAAAATTGGTGCGTAAATGATAAAATAATTTGCGAGTGAGCCGCGCGTATCACTCTGGCCGTCAAATTAATACCGCATAAATAGATAATGTTATGTCTAAAGATTTGTTATAAACTTATTGATAACGTTATCTTTACATAAACAAACTAAGGGTACGGTCAGATGTTTGAAGGGTGCTGAGAATGCCACAAGTGAAACAGGTTTTTTGATTGGATTTCATCGGATCTCTTTGTCGCAAATATGACTCCCCTGTTCTCGCAACCTGTGTCTTTGTTATAAAAGATAAAGTATTAGTTAACTTATGTAAAAATTAATGGAATTCTGGGTTAATTACTCATCTATTTTCCTTTTAATAAATTCAAATAGCGATTTTTTATCGGTGGTCATGATTTTTCAAGCGAAAAATTGGGTGATGTTGAATGATAAATTAATACTGAAGCAATAAAAAACCGCGAAAGTTCTGAAATTACGCAAATGTCTGAAATACTGTGGTGAATATATAATACTTATAGAAGTTATCGTGTTACATAACCGCGTACACACCTCAACGAGATTTGGAGAAGTGATCGATTGAGAGAAATTACGTTGTAATTTTTGTGACGACCGGAGACGGGCCACTAGGGACTACTGTACCTCTGAATAAAATGATACTAGTAACAATGCATTGCTACGTTTTAAGAAGAATTAGAAGAGATATTAGAAAGAAAAGGATAGGCAGGTTCTGGGCTCCAGTAACCTTTTAAGGTTTTCATTTTTCGATTGCCTGGGCGGCGCAGTGGTAGCGTATGCGACTGCTGTATTAGAGGTCTCGAGTTCGATTCCTGAGTCGGACCAAATGTTTGTATGATCTGCAAATATTTGTTTCGGAGTTTAGGTGTTTTCTATTTATAATATGTATGTATTTACATAAAAAAAGGTATATATATATTAATATCAGTTGTCTAGTACCCATAGTACGAGCTCTGCTTAGTTTGGGACTAGACGGCGTGGTGTGTAAGATGTCCAAAATGTTTATATTTATATTACACGTTTAGTAAATTCTGTCAAACAGAAATTAATTTTGTTATACTGATTGGAAATTGTTTATATCGATAGATATGTAACATCTCGCCTCCCCTCATTACTGTTCCGCACTTGCGTCCCATTTTACGAAATCACTTTCACAGATAACAGGAATGCAAGACGTGATACATTATATTAATATTTATAATTAATTTAAAAGAGATACTACACGTAGTGTATTAGAATGTTAACGAATAGTTATAAATGGGACCATCAAATGAAAATAGATACTCGCTATGTTTTTCTTAGAGAACGTTTTGAAGTTTAATTTCCCAACTGCTGGCACAGTTACGCTGTCAAGTAACTGTCAAATAGAAAAAACGAATGTCCAGAGTATGAATATTCTGTAATATGCTTTAGACAACCGGTAATGAATCTTCACTATTGACAGGAATGTTTATATTAACGTATAACAGTAATGACCTTTCCAATAATAACAATATATTATTACTGGCTGAACTACGCAACTTCTTCTGCATCTGGTCAGCGAATATGGCCTATGTCCATCAGTAGTCTACGAAAGGCTATTTGATGTTTTTAAATATTCTGTAATAAATGACTCCGTTGTAACGGTGCTTCTTAACTCTTAAAGTGCTTGACGAATGCAGTAATTGCTGAGGAAGGTTGGGTTTCTACATTTTACAAGGGTTCGTTATCTGAATGATGTCAGTGCTCAATTGTAGAAACAAATCAAAACGCCCAAAAGCTACTGGTGAGTACCGCTTGGACCAGCAAGTATTATAAGAACGAAGTATTGTACAATTTGTTCTCTTAAGATGACCCATAATCTGTATTCATACCCATTCAATTTTTTGCTGTTCTCTATCTGTTATCTATTCTGTACTTTAAAAACATTCATTGTAAAATTGATAAATATTTTAATATATTTTTAAATTATACTTTAGTTTTTATTCAAAACTTCTTGCTATATATGATAATGATAAGAATACAATAAACCAGAAATCAAATTGGTGGAACAATATTTACGGTTCATAGTCGTTATAACTACAATTATAACCAGTTTTGTGGCCTTTTCGCGCTTGTGTTTGGAATCAACTCAATATTTAACAATGCAAAGAGCTTGCTTGTTCCTTTCATAAAGCCACAGCCCTCCTCACAAAAGTAATCGTTTTAAGGCGTTACAAAAGGAACACGGTTAATGGGGAAAGAAATAGCGTCAAAGAAACTCTGGGAAAAATACCGTTAGTCTAGGATGGGATTAAGCAAAAGATCAAAAGAAAAGTCAAGGTCGTGAAACCCAGAAATATCAGTTAGACATTTACAAAACAGTTGTTTGATTTGTCATTCCAATAATATCTCTTGTTAAACTGTCGGTTCTCTATCATCGCTCACCTTATTCAGATATACTTTATTTTTAATGATAAGCTTGTGTATGTACGTATAATTATTTCAGCTATTCAACATATACACACATATGTCACGGGACTAGCAATATGTTACGACCATCACTTATTTATAGGTTGAATGATGCGCGAGCCATTCACTACAGCCGTGGTCGCTGGCGACGCGTGGCGCGTCGCTCGGTGCGGGCGCAACGCCGGAAAATCCCTTCGCTCGCCTGGGCTTGGACAGTCGCCATACAATATGAAAGACAAACTGCCTTCTAGCAACCAATAAACCACATTAGCAACCATTTGATGTCGATCGACATCTCCCTACTACAGCAGTAACTCCTTACAGTAATCAGTATATGTTTTTTGGATGTACAGTGTACAGTCAGCCACTGGCAATGATTATTTAGTTTAGAAATCTGTTATTGTAATGTGGTACAAAAATCAGCAGTTATGAAGTTGCCTGATGTTTTTCTGTTTGTGGATATTGTCACGGTATTCTGATCCAAATTGTTAATCTCTAACCAAAAATCGTTATTCTTAATAACTACTGTATATAGCTACTGCTTTAATAAATAAAATATTATAAAAATACTCACAACGCCATCTAGAAACCAAACTAAACTTGTGTTATGGGTAGTACAACTGATAAAAATACTTCTTTTTTGTAAATACATACATATTATACATATAAAACACCCAAACTCCGAAACAAATATTTGCAGATCATACAACATTTAGTCAGACCCAGGATTCGATCCCGAGACCTGATGCACAGCGGTCGCATACGCTACCACTGCGCCACCAAGGCAGTCTAAACGAGAAAACTCAATGCGTCGAAAATGAGTGCCGGTAGTTCCATATAGGTATTCCAATGATAAATCCAAAACTTGGTTTCTTCTTCTTACGCAGACCATAATATTCATTCAGGTGATAACGAAACCGTATCCATATCTAGCTCAGAATAGTGTCTACATGGGTACGGTACTCATATAAATATATGTGGCCTTGCTTGATTTTCACATACCTGTGAAAAACTGATATCAGAATGTTATGAAAATAATTTTCTGAGAGGAGGTTTCTGAAAGTATTTGATGTTAATATTAGGTTTATTCTCAAATTTTAATAGTTACTCAGGGCAATCCTTGTATTCTATTTTCTAAATGTACACACCGAATTTTTTATCAGACTATACCCGTAAAAGCTTCTTCGCAACGCACGATGACGTTGGTAGCGTTTTACGATAAAACTATCTTACAGAAATTAATATTTTTTATTATTCTCTTTGCTCTATTTAAGATAAAATATATTTCGATTGCGTTGTTC
This sequence comes from Hyphantria cunea, assembly GCA_003709505.1. Lineage (NCBI taxonomy): Eukaryota > Metazoa > Arthropoda > Insecta > Lepidoptera > Erebidae > Hyphantria > Hyphantria cunea. Next base: position 148,764 of record PKRV01000984.1, on the reverse strand, counting down.
GAGGACCGAACTAAGAAAAAATAGGCCGGTACTACACCAACAATCATCCGTTCTCCGCGAACTTTTTATTCAACGCCTTGGCACCGGGCCAAGCAATGTCTCCACTGATTGATTTTACTGAGACATATCACCAATGTAATGATTGTACGGGTTAGTTTATTAGTCGTTCGTGTTGTGACTGAGCAACCGCATGTTAGGTGAACATCAAAATTTACAATGTGTCCCATGAGCTGGCGACGAAACTGTTGTTTCTTTTGATTGAATTAAACATTAGTGGTCCGTTAACACTCGTCCGCACGCCACACTTCCCCCGGGCCCGTGTTTCTCTTGTGATACCAAACAGTGAAAACAGTTGTACAATATTGTTTAACAGTACAAACTAAACAAATAGTTGTTTTTATAAAGTGAATTTATTATCACCGAAATAGGTACTAATTCATATTTCAAATGGAAATGATCTTTTTAAACAACATTATAAGAAATTTATAACAGCAATACAGAGGTACGATAACGGTATAACAGTGTCTGTGTGCGTCTGTAAATGTTGGATGTAATTAATATTAGTTAGTTCATTATTGAAGCGTGAACGAACTCGTAAATTTTAGGTTGTACGCATGAAGCGACGTAAACGTGTATGCAGACGTCGAAGTTTCATTGACGAGACATTGACGTATTATATTAGGATTTGTGCTCACATACTTCGCAACACATAACTTATACCACTTATAACGACGAAAATAATAGTCTATATCTAGACTTGGAGTTTTATAATACGCGTACCGTGCGAGAGCCACGCTTTGGCATGAATGGACCGGTTCTATCGGAGTGATAACAGCGCTGTGTTTCATCGAGTGATTAAGAATACCGGAGGCCCATTTTTTTTACGTGTGGAAACCCCCTTGGGCCTTCACTACACCGGGGTTTGCGGCGGGACGGTGTGTCAGAATCGAACCGACTAAAACCACAAGGTGTGCCACTCTGCACCTGAGACGGGAGGGATCCGGGAACCGCTTTCTTACACCATCCGGAGCCAAGANTTTTTTTTTTTTTTTTGACGTGGTGGAATGCCTTGAGGCCCATACCCCAACCCCTCCCCCATCCTCCTCCCCATTTCCCAAAAACCGGTAAAGCACTTGTAACTGACGCCTTTGGTTTTGCGGGTGTCTATGGGTGGCAGTAATCACTTAGAGGGTAAGTATCGTTTGCCCCTGCACCATGAAAAAAAACACTTTAAATTAACGCTTCTTTTTAAGTTCCTTCTCATAATTCTCCTTAGAAAGGAGGTTTTGCCTACATTTTTGCCTACGCTTAACAGATGGGTTGGCATAGGATTTGTGTATAAGTTTTATATTTTTACAGTGATGTTGAAGCCTGCGCAGTTTGCTCTTTTAGTCGGCTCTTACGACACTCACGGGTGTATAGAGGAGGTCATACTCTGTATTCTTAATCCGTCACCAGTACGGTATTGAAGTTCAATATCAGTTAAAAATATTAAATTACATAAACAAAGTTTGTGATCAGTAGGAACGGGTCGTGGCCATGATGTTTTACGATACAAATGGTGCTCAATAAACTGAATGGCTAATACAAATCAAACAAACTATAAATTTGCGGTTGGAAACGTAATTGTTTATAATCCTTTAGTAAAGTTTATAGTTTGCTATCTACGTTAGATACTATGAGTGTTGAGTTATAGGCAAATACCTGTCCCGTGCATCTATATAAGGTTTTGAATAATAAAATAACAATAAACGGCCACAGTGCTAATATTTAATTCTGTTGTCTTGCGACAGAGCTGCTGCTCCTTAAATAATTGTGGGGACTCGAGTTATTTGTCAAATCTTAAGATTTAAGAATCTATAAGTAATTGATTAATAGGAAGTGCCTTATGTAGCAAAGTGTAAATATGAGAACACACTAAATGATGCGTTATCACCTTAATCATTTACTTTACCAACTACAATGAACCCTGCTGTCCTCATCACCGATAAGTACTTAACACATAAAGATTTTATACGAAAATTTTCCTTACTATAATTGTGTATGTATGTATATCATTGACTTTCCCCTGAAGTGCTAAACTGAAATTTATATTTTTTGAAATGTTTGATTTTATTCATGACACGTGCAAAGGAGTTCTGGAATTATTATTTTTGAACAATCTGTTATTATTTTAAGATTTTAGTTTAGTGATAGTAAACAGAAAATAATAGGCTAGGGCAGGTTAAGCTATATCGAGTTCACATACAAAATGTACGAGAACTCACTCATGTTTATCTATCTGTAAACAAATCTAGCAATCATAATGTCATTTTGCAAGTCTGATGCCAATCATTTCTATCCATCAGATTTTTTAGAAAGACCCGTCGATAAGACGACTAAATATAAAAACAAGAATGATAAACTACATAATTACAATCAGTTAAAATATCATTTAATTGATAGTACATACTACTACATCGTTATGGAACAAAGTCTGTGTAAACACTTAAATAAATTACGATTACTTGGAACTGCAACTTTACATGTTACTTAAACATCGAAACCTACACTAGGTACTAGCACTAGGTAGCGTTAAAAATAGCATCAAAAGTTATATGCCCATGTGTTAAAAACATCAATTGAGGCTTGGTTACATATAATACGTATTAAACTTAACCACTTCTGTAACAATCTCACTGAAACTCCGGAATAAAAATTCTAAATAAAGCTGAATTTAACGTATATTTTGTTTTGCAACGTTGTAGTGCTATTCACGGCCGGGAATCCATTTGTTTCAAACATTTAATATTCTATTTGTGTTTCGTTGAGTCGCAGTTTATTCGCTTTCTTTTCTGATAGGTGTGTTTCCGCACTTGAAGGATTTGTCAGTTGAATTTGATTGTGATAAAAATCAGTGTTCAGTGAAACTTATCGCTGCTTGCGTCAATGATGGTAAGCAATTGTTTGCTACTAATAATGTTGCGGGTTTTTATGCGGGTGATGGATTTAATTAGCCTAGTGTAGTTTATAACGATTATAATATGTAGTAACTTTGAACTCTGGTATTTCTACACCATCCAAAGGTTGGCTGGTAGAGAATGCCTTGGGCATTAAGCCCGCCGTTGTACATGTGTGCATTTTTTTTTTATATTTAATCTGCCAAAATGACTCTGCCCTGCCTGATGGAAAGCATGAGCAGAATCCAAGAGTGTTGGTCACCATCCTCAATGCGAAAAAGAACAATGCAGCATGGTGACCCACACTATGGCGGCCTGGGGGGAAGGGGGATGGTGAGGGGGATAGGGGGCGTTGGATTGGGGTATGGGCCTCCGGTATCCTCACTCACTCGATGAAACACAGCGTAAGCGCTGTTTCACACCGGTTTTCTGTGAGGCCGTGGTATCACTCCGGTGGAGCCGGCCCATTCATGCCGAAGCGTGGCTCTCCCACGGTGTAAATTTTCGATTGCGAACGTTCNAGGGGGATAGGGGGCGTTGCATTGGGGTATGGGCCTCCGGTATCCTCACTCACTCGATGAAACACAGCGTAAGCGCTGTTTCACACCGGTTTTCTGTGAGGCCGTGGTATCACTCCGGTGGAGCCGGCCCATTTATGCCGAAGCGTGGCTCTCCCACGGCGAGAGATGAAGTTTTAAAATAAAAATAAAAAAAAACATGTCACACAAAGCAGTCTGATTTCATATTAAGCAAACCTGAACTGCGACTCGACTGCGATAAACATACTTTTATACTTATAACTTTTCACTGCACTTCAACATCCTTCCTAACTATTAATTTCAAGGCGGGTCGTTTGTGGGGTAGTAAGTACGGAGTCATCAATCACTGAGCGATTTGTGAAAATACGATTGTACTTGTTACGTCCTTATAAAATGAATGAATAAACGTTTGTTATTTTTTTAGTAACGGATGAGATGAATTATCTTCACGTATACATAGATTATATGTATATTATGAGATAACATGCATATATTGCAATCATAAAGCAGATGCATTTTGGTCACTATGCGTGAGATGAAATGATACCGTTAATAAACGCCGGCGACACGTTATCACAAATATAATCAATTCAGGGACAGTAGGTCACGGCGGGCCTTTATCGCTTCGTTGACGCAATTAACGCTGGTAATGTTAGTAACTAGTTATTTGTATTTTGTTTACCTACTGTAGTGGATAACAAGCTGCTTACTTGATGGGAAGAGTTGTTATTTTGTGTTTCATCAGCAGCGATATAAAAGAAAATCGGTCTTTGGACTAATTTTGACAGGAAAATCTAAAAAGTATAAATTCTCTATTTAAGCCGGAGAAACCAGATCAGCGCATTATTTTTACTCCAAAGAGCAAAATATACCGATTGCCGTCCAATGTGCCACTTTAACACACAAGTTTTTTTTAAGCTTTATTGTTTTTATATTTTCTTTTATGCAGAGGCTTTTAATCAAACATAATTAAGCCAGGCAGTATAATCAGTCAAAAATTATATGAAGATATATTTCAGTGATTTCCTCAATGCTGTTATTTAATTTATTTTATACTTAAGAAACTGGTCTAACTAGATATAATATTTGAAAAAAAAATCAATAAATATAAGGTTTATGGTACCATTTGTTAAATAGTTTGTTTTATTTTGTGCGATGAAACTGTTTGTGTTCATTTTTATTTTATGACTACTTTTCTAGTTGTGTCTACAAATTCTTGTAGCATACCTTTTAAATATACGTCCTTTTATTATAATAGAAACAACTGGAACTGCGCTATATGTCAATGCTTTTTAACTTTAAATTTGCATCGGATACGGCAGAGCCAAAAATCACTGTTTTGAGTCACGGTGACCAACATTCCATGCTGAAAACTGTTACAAATCACTTGCAATGTGCTATAAAATTAAATCTGTACGCGCGCTCTGTTCCAATGATAATAAAAACTTCAAATAATATTTTTTTCATAAATAAAATGTTGAATATATAATAGTACTGTACTATTTAAATTTAGCAGAACAACCCGTCACTGATAGGCAGTTGACATAGATGCGCCAAAAGTTTCCCGCGCCACGCTAAGCCTGCTCAACGCGTCGCCATGAATTGTAAAGTACGACGGTACTTGTCATCGATAAACTTGGGCACCGAATGTATTTATGTCTGAATGGCATTCCGTGACGCCCATTTTATTGACATTCCGACTTATAGGTAATTCATGTGCTTTTCGCTTCAAAATTAATGTCATTCAGTTTTATTGTTAGGATAGCCCCCATTCGCGAGACGTGTAGTTATCTCAGCGGAGAATGAATAGCTTCTCAACATGAATTGAGCAATTAAACTTTATGTAGCATCGATAATGACCGCTGGGCAACCCATCAAACACAATCCTCAGTCCCGTCTATGAAGGCATTTAATTGAAATAAAAAGATGGCTAACACAAACAAATAGCTTAAAAATAGATAATGCGAATAGCTGACACACATTGAAATGCCTGTTTTTCGCTAAGATTAATTTTATTGAGCTCGCGTCAACAAGGACGCGGGCGGTGTGCGGCGGTGCGGGTATCTATGTATCTACACCGTTCGCTGCGCCACCAATGAAACAGTCTCTGAGTCTCTGAATCAATGCATGAATCGACATCAACTAGCAGATAATGATATATAAATTGCCAATTATTATTACACGGTGTGGATGTGGTCGCGTGGTCTGCCCGGCGCGTGCCGGCTCACTCAGCTATTACGCGTCCTAATCTTGATACAGCCTGATTTTGAGCACGTACCTTTGATATCAAGTAGTTTACTAGTTAAATGTAATTTTAAGTAGGTACAAGCCAAATTTATTAACTTAATTTGTCTTTACGAATTAATAACTAAAATGTAACAGATGACGATCGTCTCATCTCAATGATATTGGAATTCATTAGTTAACATTTCCCATACACACATGTCTGCGTATGTTTGTATATGTGGGTGTCGCTCGTGACCTGCCTAAAATGTGAATCATGTGATTTGGCACCAACGTTGGATCCAAGCGAACCAATAGTACGTCAACGTTGTCCGGTTATTTCTGACACGCATTGTACGCTTGGCAACAATAAACATCTTGTTGATTTTTTCTGTCGGTAGACCTATGGTTGGCATAGATATGAACTGTTAGGCGACATTAGGTACCTATGACCTGTAAGGGGATATTGTCGTCTGTGACAATTTATCGAATAGATCATTTTCAAAGACGTTTACTTCGGTATTTTTTGTTTTTTCTAGTAACTATACAGCAGTAAACTCTGTGGGTTACAACTCAAAAGTTAATGGGGCTCAAAATCGACGACAAATAATTGAAACTAGAGATTATATGGCGCTGAAATTTAAACCACTTGAATAGCTCTATAGTTTTGTTCGACTTTCAGACTTAGGTACCTTGACAGGTCGAAATTTTAATGGGTCAAATTGTAATGTTATCCAAAAATTGTAAACTTTCTATACCTCCAACCCAAATATATACTATTGCGCGTGTCTCTCACCTTGTCTAACACTTGTAAGTCCATTCGCTTAGTTACGTTTTTTTTTGTTAATACAAAATCAAAGGAGCCGACTGCGGCGTACACCCGCAAGTAAAATATGATTTATCAATTTACGCCGAAGCAGTGTAGTGAATGGTTGTGTTCTTGACTGTTCCAACGTGTAAATAAATGTTTTAATAAGCGCTAGGAAGATGAGATGTTTGTATTCATGTAATTTGTCTTTACTGCCTTGGCAAGCATGTATCTTGTATGAATTAATATATTCGTATTTTACAACAATAACCCCAAATACGTGCGGGTGTACCGATACTATCTAAACGAATGGATTATACTAAAATTTTCTTCACCTACTGAAACACATTCGGATACATTTAAATTGTCGTTTAGCAAACAAAAAAAATGTTTACGTCACGTAATTAATTAAATTTCCGAAAGTGTACATAGAGGTACAATAAATCGGCTCAGAACATATCCTATATCAACAGCGTGCAACTAGATTACCGCTTATTCCGTTTAAAATACCGGTCGCATTTCACGGTAAACGCGTGCCGTGTGTTGCCTCATTGGTACGCGGAGTATCAACACGAAGGAAATACAAATGTCACGGCAAGTGTTTACAGGCAGAAAACAGCATCAAGTTAAAGGAAATTAGATACTAAACTTCTTTGTGGTATTTTTTTTTAAATGGTATAAGGGGCAAACGGGCACATATTTCGCCTGATGGTAAGCGACAAGTGCGTTGCCAACCATTTTGGGATGAGGAGGGAGATAGAGGGAGGGTTAGGGTATGAGCCGGTATCCTCATTCATTCGGTGAAACACAAGGCAAGCTCTATTTCACACCAGTTTTCTTTGAGGTCTTGGTATCACTCTGGTCGAGCTGAGGTGTATATTGCCGTTCTATCAAGTATGTGCCCGAAGTAAAACCCACAGCCATGAAAGTTTCTGTCGTAGGAAGGTCTGTCTTCAACGAGGATTACTTACATTTTTGGCCCCGTTTCTGTATGTTTTGTTTTATATAACTTTGAACTGCTTGCAATTCAGAAAATCGGGTTCTTGAATGAATCAAAAATTACACAAGTGAAACATGCGAATGCTGTAATAAAACATTTTGTTAGCAGAGAGTTTTTTACTGTCGGAATATTTCAATATTTTATACAAATAGTTTGTTACTGAAGGTTAACACAATATTGATACATTTCGGTTGCTATAAAAATACATTATGCGTTTATACGTAGGCGTAGCTATTAAATATTCGTTTGTAAGTGTCCGGTAAAATTATTAATTACCAAAAGATACAAACAAGAGAATTTAAATACTTTACTAATTTTGATTGACGGAATACAACAGTTTCAATACTAGTGTGACACATAACAAATGAATAGTCGAATTGAATATGTATTTATGTTTACAGACTTAATTCATATAAATGATTAACCTTATGAATAACCTTAAATTATAGATAAATAATATCCTTAATAGACTGTCTAGACAGCTATTTGAAAACAATATCAGTTTAATTACAAGTGTTTTTTTTATCAAATAAGTATTTGTATCTCGTATCCTCCCATGAACATCACAAGGATTTATAAAATATTCTTAGAAAATCGAAACCGTTTGGTAAATAAGCACTCGCCCAAGTGATCGTAAGCCAGTGAGTACTAGCAGGAAACCGGTAGGTGGCAGTCTTTACTACTATTTGGAAACTCTTTTCTAATGTACCATAGATGTAATTAATAAAAAGAGCGATACCAGATGTTCTGGTCCGCAGATTTTCACAGGAAGAGTTGCATGCCAAATCAGAGATTTATATATATATCAGTTCACAATCTGTAAAAAACTGATAACATTGCATTCATAACACGAAAGTTCACTTAGTATTATGAGATTAAATCTTTCGCATTCGTCTCGAATATCTGTTCGTTGTCTTCAAGTTTCGGAGATTTTAAATATGTAAGGGTAGTTTTACCATTTTTCCTTTCACCTATAGAAGGGTAACAGTTTAGTATGCAAAAACACTCAAATCTTTCACTATTTTAAGAAGAAAACATTAAATTATGTACATAAAATTCACGTGGATCTTATATTTCTCTGAAACGCTCCCATGAGTACTCACAAACAGACTTAATGGTAACATTAAAGTAAAAGGCTCTGGAAAATGTAAATATAATTAAATAATATTACAATCAACTACTAAGTTATGATCGTACAGCACGTGGAATTACAGGTGCCCGACACAAAAGCCGCCGAACATGGCGTGAATTAACAATAATGATCTGTGCAAAGTGCGGCTGATGAATGCATGGTAATACGCCGTGTAGCGTCGTATATTTCATAGGTTTTAATGAGGTGTGGTGCGGTAAGATAAAATATTACAATCACGATACTACAGGTATTTTAAGTAGTTGGTTGTTTAGTTTTCATGTGTCAGACCTAATAAGAAGAAATGATTGGCATCTAAAACTCAAGCGTCACCATTACCCGCCTCGTTTATAATTAACGGGGTAGCCTCACTAAATCGGTAAAAAGTACCTAAGCATGAGTTTTCCACGCTCTGTGAGACGTAAAATCCTAACAAACGAACACAATCATATTACAGTATTACCGACAAGTCAACATACTGACAGAATGTCAATGCACATACTACTAAACTGTGTCGGCGGAAGCCGTGTCAAGTAGCTACATCTCTTTGTCAGCATTTCTACCTCCAAGCCCTTTACAAAATGCACATCGCAATTGGCTACTTGTCAATTTTTGAAAAGGTACTTTATAATTTTCAGCTAATTATTTAAGACATTTCTTAAAAATCATTCCACCGAAAAATACTATTTTACCTAAAAAGCATGTTTTTTATATGTACCTGTCACGAGACATTTTGAGCGCGGGCGTCATAATATACCGTACTACAAAATTTTACTATTGTGACTTTGAGTATCGCGTTGTCTAATAAACTTTATATGTATATTTAACTGAATTTTCTAAAAATGTATAGCTGTTGAATAGAATACGTCAGTGTCGAAAATTCATCAATTTTCACATAGCCCATCGGCTATGTGAACCACCAGACCTTTTCAAAAAGATACATAAAACGAAAACATTCAGCACTATGCCGTCACTTGTAAGCTGTCCAACTGAGTACAGATGAAGGGGAGGGGGTAGCAGCTTTCGATTTTACCGAACTGATGTCGTACAAAAATAGTGCACCACAAAGTTGGGTTCTTTTATTGCCCGGCGATTCTCTTGGTCGATTTGGTAATTTGATTTTGTACGGCATCAGTTTCATACGATTTCAATACCTCGTCTAATTCATTTCCTCGTCAAGGGACAAATATCGAGGGTTACTACCCCCTCCCCTTCACCTGTACTCAGTTGGACAGCTTACAAGTGACGGTATAGTGCTGAATTTCATTGTTTTATGTCCCTGTGTCTTTCTTAAAAGGTCTCCTGGTGGTTTACATGACCCATCAATTTTCGACACTTCGACACACGATCTTGGCAAATTGTTTACACGTGGTCCTTATAAATCACGACGCCGAAAGTTATAGTTACAGTTAACACGTAGAGACCCGAAGGTTCCGTCTGATAGATTTACTATTTACTTTTGTCAAGACCGCTTTGACATAAGTAATCAACTGTCAATGTAACTTTCTCTCCAATTGATAAAAACCATCATAAAAACATGTTTGAATGATTTTTATAAAACTGGAGTCCTCTAAATTAATACTTACATATATACCTACGTAATATTTCTGTGTTTATTTACAGCTACCCGACGATATGGAAAATAACATTCAATATAGTATAATGGCCTGTATTGGTATAATCAGAACGCCAGACTGTTTGCTATTACGAACATTACATTAAAATGTCAATCAGGCAGAATAAAACGTACTGCTCCTCCACAACCTCGTTAAGTTGTAATAAATTGGCAATGTATGGATATTTTTTTCTAGAAATTATTTCACAGGGAAAGAAAACAAAATGTCATAATTTTCTAAAATCACATGCAATAGTGGTTACTTAAACTATTACATTTGTATAGAAGTAGCTTAAAAATATTACTAATGTAGTAGATATATGTATAGCAAAAATATTTTTAGAGAAAGAAATTCAATCAAATAGAAATCAGATTTGTAATATCGCTTAAAGTAAAGGTTCCATTATATTTCACAGAGAATTAATTACCTTAAAACTAAGTCAGAATAGTGACCGACAGCGGTAATATTAATAATTGTTCGTAGGCATGACGTCATGCACTACAGACAATAGGGCGGCCGACGTCTTTTCTGTCTTTCTCGTCAACAGACAAAATTGCAAATTTATTTTATAAAAATAAAATACTTGCATTGGAATATTAACGGGCCACAATTGTCAACTAATTTCTAACCTTGTTGTACAACATTCAAGTAGCCGATTACGTTTCCTATTCACTCCACTGCTTCGTGACCGCATACTTAAAAGTGCTAAATTTTGAAACTGTTGTTTACGATGGTTTGCAAAACGATCACGTTTACGATGACGTATGTAACCCGTTACGTTATGTTACGTTTAAATACAAAGCTTACCATGTTTATTCTTGATGATTCCTTAGAAATGTTGAGTTTTTAGTCTTCTCATGTTTGAGCAACTAGAAAGCAAGCGTACCTATACCTAAGTACATTTCTATATTATATATAGTTTGTATAAACTACATAGTTTATCTATTTTTTAACAGCTGAAGAAAATTATGTCATCCCAAAAAAAAAATATTTATATGGATCATGCATTTTTGTGTTTCCTTTGTATATTGTAGGTTCTAAATATAAAAGATATGATAGTCACATACTTAAACTGGAAAAAAAGCTGTTTTAGAAAATGGATTTAAAAATAAAAAACGGTACAATGCTGTATGTCGAATTTTTAAGTAAATAGGTCCCGACTGCACGAGAAATATATTCATCCATAAATAGGTACACCCTTTATATACAAAGATTAATTTAATATCCTTTCCTGTCCATATACTGCTAACACTGCGTTATATGTATATAGTTAAGCTGCGTCAATATCAAAGCCGCCTACTCCCTTTAAGCGGCACACGTTATACGTGAATGCTGCCTCTGACACCACCCTTTCATACCTTGAATTTCTAGTTAATGAAAGCAAAACATTCACAATTTCACGCACACAAAAATACATTCTTTGTCATAACAGTGTAACGCGTAGGTCCATTTGGGCTTATACTTTGCCAGCGCGGAATGTCTTCGTATGGCTACTACGTACCGTGTTGCGCCGGGTTACCGAAACTTAGTTCTGTGTGATTATAGATCACACTATTGTGTACTTATAATCAAGCTATTATTATAAATAATAAATATTTCGGATATCTAACACACAACGCCATCTAGTCCCAAACTAAGCAGAGCTTGTATTATGGGTTCTAGATAACTGATATGAATACATAAATACTTTTTTTTGTAAATACATACATATTATACATAGAAAACACGCAAACTCCGAAACAAATATTTGCAGATCATACAAACATTTGGACCGACCCAGGATTCGAACCCGAGACCTCATGGACAGCAGTCGCGTACGCTACCACTGCGCCACCGAGGCTGTATTATTATTACTTTAAGCTATACATATATTAAACCTTGTCGATGCGATTGAATTTTTTGATTATTTTTTTGTTAGTTATGCTATGATGATCGATATAAATCATATCACTTCGAGTACCCGAATTTTAAAAAAAATCATCGGGCCATTGCGCCATTGGAAATTCAATGTTGTCAGCGTCTCTTTAAAGGAATATTTTTCCCCGTTTTGTCATATTTCTCGTCGATGCTCGGGACCTATTGGTCTTAGCGTGATGATATATAGCCTATAGCATTCCGCGACGACGTGACCAAGGGAAAGAGGGATTAATTGAGATATATCTATAGATTATTGACAAATAAGTAGTCTTTGGAATTTCTCTGATTTAATCACATGAGGTTGCAGTTCAAGAGCCGAAAGTGCATTACCTATCTGCAAATATTTGTTTCGGAGTTTGGGTGTTTTCTATGTATAAAATGTATGTATTTACAAAAACAAAGTATATAAGTATTAATATCAGTTGTCTAGTAGCCATAGTACAAGCTCTGCTTAGTTTGGGACTAGATGGGGTCGTGCGTTAAAGTATCTGAACATATTTATTTATTTATTTTATAATTTAAGTAACAACTATGCGAAAGATAAATAAATAGCACGTGAATTTTAAATAATCAGATTTCCGATGTCGAAATTCGATTCCATCAGCCACATCGTATCTTAATATTTAACGTCTCTTATCGATAGCCTATAAACATGAAACGTACACGCCAGCATACAAGGTCACGGGCAGAAGCTTTAGTTCGCTTTATTATACAGGAAGTAAATTCCGCATCGTAGGAGCGCTCCACCCGGTTTCCACCTGGCATAGGGGGGTGCAAACACAGAATTCACACCCGTCTTAAGGCACTCCTAAAAGCTGACGGCTTCGACGACGTTTAAAAATGAAATAAGAAGTAAAAAATTCAAAGACTTTAACTTTAAGGCACTTTTATAGAATTCGACTGAACTATCTTTATAGAAACATTATGAACCTTTTGAACCATTAAAACATAACTTTTTTGAATTATCCTTTATTCATATGCAGTTTATTATAATCATAAACAACAAACCTTGTATGAAAATATAACTAGGTGACTCTCCACCACTTTCGACTAATGAAAATTATCGCTTTAAATTTTTATACAAATGTCACAGACTAACGAACAATCCTGAAAATGTAAATCCAAAAATCAACTGAACTGTCAAACCAGTACTAATATTAGGTAATGGTATGAACATTACTTGAATCATTTCGTTACGCTCCTTAGAACGTTTACAATTATCAACATTATGAGACCTTTAGTCGAAATCGAAACCATTAAGGGGTACATAGTAAAGGTCACAATGGGACGGAATGCGGGTACCCCGTCCTCGGCGATTTTGATTGACACCATCACACCGCCGAGCTCCGGTTGATTCAAAGAAAGGTTTCTAGGTCGTAGCGTCCCGAATAGGGAAGCGTAATGTCTCAAAATAAACAATGGTACTCTCTACATCAGACGTTATTTCACAATATTACAATATCAACCTTTACTTGTAACCCGGAGAGTACAAACTGGTCTGTAGATTATTACATGCAAATATTTGCCTGCTTTGTGAACTCGTAGGCTATTGTGACCCGAGTAACGTGACCTTCGATATCCATTCAGAGTAAATTAAATAACTTTTAAGCACTAGAGGCGGCATTTCAGAGCACTTAAATGTTTTTTTGCTTAATAATAGTGAATACGGGGTATATTACTCGACTGCGGCGAACCTAAAAGGAAAGCTGATATTTTTGGCAGTCACGAGCTGCAGTATATTTTTATTTTTCAACATGGCGCCTTAACTTCTGCACCGATTTTGATTAACGAGGTGTATAAGATACTAATTTAGAACAGAAACGAATGGACGAATCACTTCTTACGATGGCTTTATAAGAGAGGAAAGTGGTATGGCTAGGATGTAATACATCAGACGGCTGGGGAAGGCAACCTACCCAATCATTAAATCAAATATATACTAAAATTATGACATATAAAAAAATAAGATTAAATTATATCTGGTCTTTCGAACCCTTTTGCAGCACCTAGCACAATGGTTCTTTAAGTTCTTTCTGGATTAGTTATAGCTTTATACATTTGTAAATAGCTTTAGGTACTTTGTTTCATTACATTACAGATTAAATAACTATAATAAACAAAAGGCACGGTCCTGAAAACCAACCTAAAGTTGAACAACTAAATGTATACCTAATTACTGACTTCAATAAATGTATACTTCAGTAATTTGTTCTGTCTTTTATTTAATACGTGTGTACGCTTAATTGCTCTAATGATCACAAATATAAGGTATATAAACAAATATAATGAATTAAGGTGTATGAGCAATGTAAAGGAAAAACATTTTGACATCATACGCTATAAAAACAGCGTTTTGAATTTGATTAGTGTAAATGAAGATACTCACTCTGAGCAATATGACCTTTGTGTCGAATAATCCCCTAAGCCCAATATCCATTAAGAGGAAATGAAGAGGAGAGAACGACGCACAGTCGCCACCACTGATGGTTTAGCTACAAAATACCAACGCTACCGTTTGACTCATTTTGTCAACTGTCACATTTGCAAAATCTTGATTAATAGTTCCCAAAAACGACGACCCTTCAAATGTTCACAGTGTCAACGACGATTATTCATTGCAGTTTAGTTGCGGGCTTTGTCGCTTCAGTAGAGTTATATGAGAAATTAATTGTTAAATAAAATACAATTACAATAATGGGGTGCTCGCTTGCCCTTACTGAACACGATCCTTCAGTGCAGAGATAGGGTACGTAAGTCACACCGCGCGCACGCCCGAAGGGATGCTCAGACTTAATCAGTCACCATGGCCAAAATCGGCAAGAGAACATATAAATAGTGTTATATAATTACTATATACGTTAGTCGTTGCTCATATATCTGGTAAGTTTGTATGACCTTCCTACAGAACTTCAACCTATCCTAACAATCTGTCATTCATGATAAAGTTTATATCGAGTGTGACAGAAATTCTTACAACCAAGGAAGAACCCGTGTAGAGAAAATGTTACAAAAATAAACAGAAGCCACGATGTTCCAAATATAGCAAAGTGTCGCTACCAAAACGAGTCAATTCCTTTTTTACAAAAGGTTTCGTGGATGGCGTCGTCGCCTGGCGTCGCACGGTCTAGAGCGCGCGCCGCGCTGGCTACCGACCTCCCTCTTCCACCCTGCGCCACCCTGATACCGGCAGAATTGCCAGCGATCACTCCACCTTACCTATTATAGAGGATTAGTAGATCCCTCGCTCGTAGTGGCCGGAAGATACTCAATTAAACTGGAAGTTTAATAAAATGCTGACCTATGGTCTACTTTTAAGGAACCGTTTAATTCAGTGGTTCGGATTTAAATATGAGAGGATAAAGTCTGTACCATCATCAACATATCAACATCTTATCATATCACACCGTATCAAAGTCAATGCAGCAACATATAAATCACAGATAATAAAAACGAACGAGGAAACTAATACGTATCAAATCGAACACAATTTTATTTATCTTGCAAGAGTGTTTTAATTTCCTCAATTTATAAAAAATAATTGATTGGCTCATAAGCATTATCACAAACATAGTTATTATAAACCTTTCCAAATTCTTCTTTTATGTAGTTTTCTCTTCTTATCTTGAAATACCATTATTATAATGGCCTTGTTATACGGTTGATCTACAAAAACATGTTGCAAAGTCGATTTCTACTTTGAATACAATACAATGAAATTAAATCATAATATCCTATCATAATTGTGGGCAGAAATCACAACTATTTTGAAAACTTCGATAGCCCAAAAAGCTAAGCGTCTTTCATTTTGATTTAACAAGAGAACCTCAGAATTTCGTGGATCATATTATGTTACTCCAACGCCGATCATCCGTTTTCAAAATCTCATCAATATAGGATTTCACTTCTTTTTTATAAATTTATTGTAGAGAGACAAATAATATTACGTTCAAGACTATTAGCTGTCAATATTAAAGGATATATTCAGTTTACCTTGAACCGCTTTTGTCGCTGAAATTGTTTTACTTATAATGTCTAAAACACAAGAGCATAACAAGGATAACGCCGGCGATAATACTTCACCGATTAGACTACAAATTAGTATTTAACAAATAGAGCTCCGTGCTATTGTGCATTACTTTAATATTTTAAAGAGTTATTATTATGGTTAGTTTCTTCATTAAAATGCAATAGTTTGTTTAATTGTTACGAACCTTCCATACCATTCCATACCATTCCATTCATTGTTTGAACAAGTCACGTGGCCGCTACAATAGAGCGTAGCCGAACTCATATAAGTAATTAACTTTTGAACTTCGGCGGAATCGCACGGGAGCTAACGTGTTCAGGTGAGGTGTTACCTAAATGTGTATAAGGTAAACAGGAAGAGCGTGCGAGGCAGTGAAAGACTTACCGCAATTCTTGGATAGGAGCAGTTTTTGTGGTATAGCAGGTTCACAAGCTAACGAGTCCCCTGAGGGTAAATGCCACTTGTACCACACCACCGCCACCCAAAGACACACAGGAGTAAAAAGTGCCTTGCCGCTGTTGTGGTCCTCTTTTAGGTCGATTTGAACTTTGCTAATCTCAAGTACAAGTACAGCTAGAGTATATTTTTAACTATAGTTTCTAATAAACCTCTAAAGAGGTATCGTAATTTTAATGCGCCTATATCGTGATTAGATATAATGAACTTTATTCTGAATTCTTTACTTTATAATGTTCTAACGTAAATACACATAAAAATAAGACTAAATCTTAAAAATTAAAGGTAAAAATATAACCGAAATGAGAACTTTCTCTATTTTGCGAAAGTCAATGAAAAACTTTTAACACGAAGGATGTACCTTTATCTAGCTCTAAATCAAACTCTAAATCAAAGTAATTAATATGTGCCTACCACTATTTACTCTTTTGTTGTATAATGGATTTAAAGCTTCAAAGTAATTATTTGCCTGATAATCATCAATTAATCAATCAACAACCTATAATGTCCCATTGCTGGGCTCGGGTCTTCTCTCAGGAGAGGTTTAAGGCCATACGCCCCCATGCTGGCCAAGTGGGAGGTGGGGACTGATCATCTGGACTTGATAATCGTTCGCTTAATACGTACGTACCCACTGAACAATAACTCTTTAGTCGCTCTAGAAAGCTCGCTAATTAACACATACCCCGAATACAATGAAAAAATGTGTAAAAGAAAACTGAAACCATATTGCTAGAACGATTATGAAATTCTTTATTGTAAATATATTTGTGATACTTGACTCAATATCTTTTTACAACACTAGTTAGTAACGATGTTGTGGGATCAAGACATATGTCGCTTTTCCCACCCACATACATTAGCTATTGACAAGTGTGCAATTATATTTCTACTGTAGCTTCGTAACGGCTTTCATCAGGCCCTTCATTTAATAGTTCAATAATAAAGAAATAAATTTACCTACTTATGAAGCTAGGAGTCAAAATTATTAGATAATACTAGATAATCTGAAAAGTTCGTGGTCGTTAGTACATGAGATCTCCTCTTTTTCCAACTTTTACAGCCTCAGTTAGACTTATCCTTTTTACTCCTTAACTTATTTTTCTTCCTTTCCTTAACCCACTTGGGTAACGATTACGCTCCCACAGCGACAAGGGGCAGAAAAGCGCTCATTAAAAAATACACTCTTTTGATGCGTTACATATTTCACTGACTCAAAACTAAATTAAAAATGAAACGTGAAAATGATTATGACGATTGACTGTAAAGAAAAATTAACTTTAATTATTTAAAGGCTGGCCAGAAACTGTAGGAGAACGATTTGGGACATCACCTAACCTTTTTGTCGTACCATTTGCTTTACAATTACGGAAAACCATATTTGGATTAGTAAACAACCATTTAGAACAATCTTATTACGTGGATTGACGTAATAGAATGAGAAATTGCACTTAATCACATAGGTGGTATTAAATTTACATATTAAAATAAAAAAATATGTAAAGTACTAAATAAATAAATATGTTCAGACATTTTAACACACAACGCCATCTAAGTCCCAAACTAAGCAGAGATTGTACTATGGGTACTAGATAACTGATATTAATACTTATATACTTTTTTTGTAAATACGTACATATTATACATAGAAAACACCCAAACTCTGAAACAAATATTTGCAGATCATACAAACACTTGGTCCGACTCAGGAATCAAACCCGAGACCTCTTGCACAGCAGTCGCATTCGCTACCACTGCGCCACTGAGGCAAATGTTAGTTATGTTATATTTGCGACTCATGCTCTGTTTTAACTTTGTAATTTTTGCATGTATACAATAAAGAAATATAAATGAATTTAAATAAAAATGTTTATTATCATATATAAATATAAATGGTTATAATTAAGCATTAACCTTTTTAAGTTCCAGTTATAAGTTATTTGGAAGGTTACTTAGGTTGACTGGCTGACTGGGGTAGACTGACTGATAAAACAGTACATTGAAAAGTAATTTTAGTTTTTATTTCTTGTGCCTAAAAAACGAGTTAGACGTTGCGTGTGACGAAATTGTCATTTTTACATATTTCGAACAGGAATTGACAGTAAGGTGGATAATAATAGATTCGTGGAATATAAAAGTTAGTAAAAACGGTTTGTTGGTTTTTAGATGTCGTGTCGGTCGCGTCACCGTCACCGCGTCGCCGCGGCTTTAAATTGTTTCCGTCCGGCCCGTTGATTGAGTGTTCATGCACACATGCTCGCCACAACACAATAATATGCAATTGTGCATATTATATTTGTACCCGATACATTAGCTAATGGTTTGTTTGTGTTTCGGATCACCAGCACTTAAATACATTACACATATTCTACTGTCTATATTTTATAAGGTAGACGAAAACTACAGTGTCAGTTCGCTGATATCCAAAGGATCCGATCCTTTGGATATCAGCGTTGCTAGAGTTAGGCTATTTGTTGCTATTATTTTAATAGGTCGTATATTTAACAACAAATTTTATAGAATAAAAATACTAAATATGTAGTCACACTATAAAAACGTTCTAAAGACTAATGGTGGAATTTAAAACATACATTTAGAAATAGGTCAGAGGCACCAGGGATCAACAACAAAGACTTATATAAATATTTGTTTCTAAATGTTTCACTGCGATTGTCTGTGACGGGCCGTGGAAATGTCACTCCAGCAAATTTTAATTCTGGTTTACATACACTCGGAGACAAGTTAATTACTCGTTTAGAAACATAAAATATATAGGTATGTCATTATCAACAGCTCATAATGTCCTATGGCTCGAGGCTGGGCTCGACTCTCCTCTCAGGAGAGGGTTAAGGCCATACGTGGGAACATAGGCACACTAGCCGAGTGCGGGTTACAATATAAAGGTATATCATACTGTTGTTCAATCACGTAATTGCAGGTCCAATCCAAACAGATAAAACATATTTTGTGTCGCAGTGCTTGAGTGCTACTGTTATTTTTATGGTAAGGGTCAAACGAAAAGAAGAGTAACTTGATGGTAAATGATCACCGCTGCCAAAGGACATCTTAAACTCAAGAGGCATAAGTTCCCCTAAGCAAGGATTAGGGCCTCCGTTTAAAAAATACCATATATATACTCTCCAAAGAGGTTTATTTATGGTATGGGATGGTAAGCGATTACCGCCGCCCATGGACATCTGCAACACCAGAGGCGTCACAAGTGCGTTGCCGGCCTTTGGGGGATGGGGACGAGATAGGGATGAGGGAAGGGGTTTGGGGTTTGGCTTCCGGTATCCTCACTCACTCGGTTAAACACAGCGCAAGCGCTATTTCACACCGATTTTATGTGAGGCCGTGGTATCACTCCGGTCAAGCCGGCCCATTCATGCCGAAGCGTGGCTCTTCTAGACTGAGATATCAGTAGCAATAAGATACTTCGAGTCTTTGATAATTCTTTTCGCAGTATTCAAACCCCTTATTGTTTTATTTGTTAAGTAATAGCTGCTAAAATGACCACACCACCTGTTGGAAACATGGGTAGAAGCCAAGAGTGGTGGTTACCATCCTCAATGCGAAAATATACAATGCATGCAGTTTGATGACCCACACTCTGGCTGTTTAGTGAGAGCTAAAGGACGGAAAACATTCTTCTTACAACGTCAAATGTGAATTCAATGTTAAGAGTCAAAAATGAGACCTTGTACAATATGCACAGAGCACAAAGTTTTTATTGAAGCGTCAGTTTACACACGAACTTTCCGAAAGGCTTCATATTAATTTATTCTCAAATACACTTTGTAGTATCAGCGTTCAGGCAAGTTCAAACTTGGATGACATACACTGGCTTATGAAACTTACTTTACAGTGTTGTGTCAAAACGTATTCTGTTTCGAGAGAAAGAAGCCATATTTGTAACACAACAAACATAACTTTAGTAGTTTCAATGTTATGTTTAGTAGCTTGTGAGAATTCAAATGATTTGATCTCACGGACGGATTCTCGTCTCGTATTGATTCTTAGTCATTGTAATATAAAATTTTGTATAGGTTTTTTATTACAATGACTAAGAATCAATACGAGACGAGAATCCGTAATATTAAAATGAAAGCATGGCAACATCGTGTAATATAGTTGCTACTCGCAGCTGTCATTTAAAACCTTATCATGTTGTGTTCACACTGAGATTATTAGATACGAATATAATAAGTCTTAGATATAGTTCATATTCAGTGCAGTTGGGAATCAGTGCAGCATTTGATTTGATGTATTTTTTATAGCGTCATTCGCATGTGAATTCAATGCTACTGGGCTCGCACTAACTCAATGTTCTTTTTGCTCTGTATTTTCTGTGTCTATTTTCCTCAATGTGACTCTACTCGCCCTGATTGAAAGCATAAGCATAATCCAAAGGCTGCGGTTAACGTACTCATTGCGAATGCAAACAATGCAACAATAGAGCATGGTGTCCCTACTGTAGTGGCCTATTGAGATGTCCCTGCACCATTAATAGATTTAGCAAACATAGTTTAGTTCGAAAAAAGTTTTGTTTGCAGTTGCTTTCTTTACATATTTGACCAATATTCCTTTTTCAATATACTCACAATTCTTTTATTCTGAAAAATTTGATGATAGGAAAATTGGAATATTTAGTTATGTTCAATATGGCGGTCGGATTGTCCACCATTTCGTAATTTGGACCAAAAGTTGGCAAAATGTAGATGTTTTATACCCTGCCTAATCTTTCGGGTGTTGGGTGTTGGTCTGTGTGCAGAATACGACTTAAAATGACTTGTTTTTTGGATTACTGTAGATTTTAACGTTTAGAAAATAGGTATGAAAGGTCTAATGAATGTAGGAGAGGCGACCTAAATAAAGAGCTAGATACATATATGTATAAGATACTGAGTAGTTAAAGCAGGATTTCAGCAGAAACAAATCGTTTTGACTGTACACACATTGCATAGTTGTAGTCTGTGACTAATTAAATTCTTGGGCGCATTCACGCATAGAATTCAAAGAATTCTTTTTAATGCCAACCCTTTGGTTAAAAGTAAAAAGAATTCTTTGGGTTGGCATTAAAAAGAAATTTTGAATATGAACGCACAACGATAAACATAATTATTATCAACTAAGAGTCACAAAAGCCTCAAAGGTGCATTTACTTTTAAATTCTTTACTACACCGTCAGTCCCTAATTTTTCTATTATTCAGAAAATCATCTAGTTTAATAACAATGGTGTACTGAAAAATATAGAACAATTGGAATTGAATAAAAATTCATAGTAACAAGGTTTCTTATATCAAATTGCAAGTGAAACGCAGCTCCAATACCTTTATGTACTTTTCTCGAAGACGACGACGACGGATATTGGAGCTTACTCCAGTTTAAGTTTCAAGTTAGTATGGGTTTTGCAATTGAATAGAAGGACTGAGGGTTCACAATGGCCTGAAAGTCAATGGAACTTACCATTATACGTTAACCAATATTAGCTAATGTGTACCAAATTATCAGTTTAGATGTTTTGTAGTAGATCCATTCAAGAGTTTGCTTTTTAAATATTTTGTAGTTTCTGCCTCTGTTCTTAAACAACGTCCTAAACTTGGCTTTTTTTCTGTGTTGGCTCTATCTGCTTCCTTGCACACTCTTCAGGAATATTTTCGTTTCAGGTAGTTACAATGTTTTTGAACTTCATTAGTAACCTGACATTTCACAACTTTGAATAACTAAATATCTTATGGAAACTAAAGTTTACTTAAATTCATCAATTTTTTTAAATAAGAAATATTTGGAAACTATCCTCGTTTATTGGTTGTACTTAATGTAAGATATCACATACATACACTTTTATAACCACCAAGACAATACGACCTTGTGGACGATAAAAAATATGGCGATTGTAAAAGAGTGACGGCGTTTTTATGACTCCAAGCTATTCTCGACGTTGAGGGCTCCACAGATTGCATTTTCTACAGCACACTAACAGAATACACACCAAATAAAATCTGTATGATATAAGCTTATTCTTATGCTTGTAGTACACTCTCGGCGATATCGTTCCACGAATATCTCGGCAAGATATTTGCAAGGTTCGATTCGACTTGCCTTATTTCTATTCGCCTTACTTCATTCATTCAATGGACCAGATAGTTGTAGACGTTACTGCTATTATAATATGGTAACAATGCATGGGATTCCAAACAACGTGTTCGTTTTGATAATTCTCAAAAACAATGGAACAAATTAATTTCTCCAATCAGCCATTGTCAACAATATAAATTATAACTTGACTGTTCTAGGTACTGGTGCTAATGCGTGTTACGACAGTTAAATCACAATTTTAATTTCAGTTTAACTGACTGTTAAAACTCACTTTCTATTGTAAGCGCAGACAAGAGTGTACTCAGAGTGCTTGCGCTCGCCGCTCGCTTCTTTTTACTCATGGCCAAAAACCCGATTCGATCTGGAGCGCTCCCGAGACGAGGCGAGGCGGCTCCAGTGGATATGAGCGTTGTAAGTAAGCTTTCGCGCTATTTAGGCCTCGTCATGTCTCGCCAAGAGTGTACTGCTAGAATTAGAGTTCTAATACCAAACAGGGTAGTTGTACGTACATACAAAACAATTATAATTCAGAAACTTTTGCTTGCTTTGACTCTTATGCTTCTGGATATTTTGTCAATAGATAGTTAAGCGCAGAAAAATTTTTTTCGCAGTATGTAGCGTAAATGAGCTATACTCATATAACTCATATAACTCTACGATGATCACTTGTAAAATTTGTAGGTGAAAGCTTTACAAGCAATATTAATTTGAATATCAGGTACACAGCGAAGTCAATTTTTGTTCTTGTACGCTTAAATCTTTCACAGTGGTGTTCATCAATTTAGAGGGTGATTTAAAAACAAGGTTTTTTTTATGTATGGAATATACTCGTACTTCACAATTGCGTTGCCGGCATTTCAAGAACAACAACGCTCTTTTCTTGAAGCTTTAAAGATCGTATTGGTTCGGGAATTCCGCAGGCGATAATTCATTCCATAGTTAAAATGTTAGGTTTATATAATACATGCATATTACAGTAGAGAAAATTCAATCGCTAGTTGCAAATAGTTATTAACTTACACTTTTCAGCGGGAACGTACTCGATGCACTATTTAGCTGAAGTTTATTATTTTATGTAGGTACTAAAATACTGCGCGTTATGCGTATATTCATAAAATATAATGTAGTTCTTTATGTTACGGGTTTCTAACCCGTTATTTAAGTGGTTAGAAAACCATGGGTTACGATTTCCGCCTAAGACGAAAAATCGTCATGAACACAATCAACTCTTCTGCGGCTGGATTTATTTTATCTATAACATATTTACATTTAGAAATAGATAAGTATGTTTATCAGCAATCTGGTTACCATAGCACTAGCTGTGACTAATTTAGGACCAGACGTCCGCGTGTGAGATGTGTCATTGTTATTTTTGTTTTTTTATTATTGTGGAGGAACGGGCCACATGTTCCTCCAACACAAAGGGAGGATCCTCCGACCAGGCGAGGTGATCATGCCTGGCGGGCCACTGCCCAACGGTTGATGTTGGGAAGTTGTATATATGTTAATCGGCGCGAGAACTTCTATTGCGCGATGTAGGATTGGCAGCTTCTTCGTGCACTACGTTACTCCGTAGTTCAGTGTATCTTCAGTGGATGGCGTTGTCATATATTTATGTTGACGCTGTATGTGGAAGTCGCCACATTATCATTACTATTATTAGATTGTAATACACTCGAGACTAATGGCGACGTTCGAGTTCCTTACTCAAAGGGCACCCCACACATAAAGATCACTGTCTGTCTGTATAAATTTTATATTTTATTTAATAATCGAGGAACAGTTAGTAATATGTAGTTGATATTTTTACAAGTTGTGTATCTCTTTTATCATTATAACAATCGGTACCGTGGGAGAGACATACCACAAAGAATGATACCACGGTCTCACAGAGAACTGGTGTTTAGGAATTTATCAGGGGTCAAAGGTCGGCAACGCTCCTGTGACTCTTGAGTTACAAGTGGTGGTAGTCACATTCTATATGGTGACTCGTTTGTTTGTTTAACCAAGTACCATAAAAAGACAAATTAAAAACAGTTACCTTAAATTAATAAAATGGTACTGTATTTCGACGATTTTGTTAAATTTACTTAGAAATTCCAACATACAATTTTTGCAACAACAACTATAAACGTCATATTGAATAACGCTCGAATTTTCAACTTTATACAAGTCAATTTACCAACAACACAGCTATAATCAACTACTTAACAAGGAATTTCCAGCCTAAAAGTTGTTGAGATTCCTAGAAAACCTTTTACCGAAACTTTGAAAGTGACTGCGTTATGCTAGACTCGGCTTTATATCGAGTAATAATGGAAAGGTCATAGCGTAAACATTAATGGCGAATAAATCTCTCATTTGCGATTTGCGGCATCGACAAATTGGCAGAGACGCCACAGGACCTACAGCAGCTGCTAAACGATCTAGGTGATTCTTCTGTACGCATCGGCCTATGGATGAACTTGGACAAAACCAAGATCATGTTGTACCGGAACCTTTCAAAAATATTGTTTTTGTCGGAAGTTGTTCAAAATATATGTATAGACTAGATTTTGCACTTTGGTAGAAACACACACAAAGAAAACTTCGGGGACGAGGTGAACAGGAGAATTCAGAGGAGTTGGGCAGAGTTTGCGAAACTTCGTCGGGTCTCTTCGTCATCGTCGATCCCTCAGTGCCTAAGGACGAAAGTCTTCAATCAGTGCATCCTAGCCATGATGATATAAGGAGCCGAAACGTGGACACTTACGGCACGACTGGTTTACAAGTTCAAAGTAGCTTAGCGTGCTATGGAGAGGGCTTTGCTTGGCGTTTCTTTGAGGGATCGCACTGGTGATCCAACAGAAAATCAAATATCCACAGGCCAGGTGAAGTGACGATCGGCGCAAGACGACTAGCCGGAGCTGGATGCGAGAAGCCGAGGGTCGAACTAAGTGGCGTGCTATTGGAGAGGTCTATGTCCAGCGAGAGGCCTATTTTCAGCAGTAGACTGCGATAGGCTGCTGATGATGTATTGAAAACATAGATAAACGTGTAACGTTTATAGGA
This sequence comes from Hyphantria cunea, assembly GCA_003709505.1. NCBI lineage: Eukaryota > Metazoa > Arthropoda > Insecta > Lepidoptera > Erebidae > Hyphantria > Hyphantria cunea. The sequence continues at coordinate 122,959 of PKRV01000984.1, read as the reverse complement.
AGCTCGCTTTAATTTTACTCAGAGCAAATATTTATTTTATTTGATCTGGGTATCAGTTTGCAAAATGGTATGGAAAAATATTTTTCACTATTTTTCGGAGAACTGAAATACGAGAATATTTCAGTTCTTCGAAAAATAAAAGTTAAAATAAAAAACATCCGTATTCAACAGGATCCTTTGTTGTTTCGTTTATTGGTTTTTTAAATGCAATTTCGGTGAATATACTGAAATCAAAAACCTTTACTTTCAAAATATGGCCAAATATATATATATATATATATATTTGGTAAAATAATGACTTTCTCTTTACTGTGAATTTTCTTACTTGTGTAGACTTAAAAATACTGTGTCTATCAGCCTACGCTTAAACGTTACGTTCGCTTTTTTAAACTATTGTACGAATTTCAATGCAGTTTTCAGTAATCGATAGAGCAATTCAAAACAAAGGTTATGTCCACAGCTATCTGCGCTCCTCGGTGTTACTCGCAGGTGTTATTATACCTTTACAACATCAACCTTAATTATATATGGAAACAAAAATGAACACCAAAAAGACAGAATGTCAGTCGTAGTCATTGCATTAATAAAAACTAAAACAAATTTCCAGATTGAAATACAGTCCAATATTGTTTTTTCAGAATATCGTTTTATGATTTTTTTATGGAATAGTTTAGGCGAACAAGCCAAACTTAGGGTTTGGGAAGGGGGATAAGGGGAAGGGCTGGATTATGGGCCTCCGATATTCTCACTCACTCGGTGAAACACAGCGCAAGCGCTGTTTCACAGCGGTTTTCGTGAGGCCATGGTATCACTCCGGTCGAGCCGGCCCATGCATGCCGAAGCGTGGCGCTCCCACGGTAATGATAAAAGATAATTAGCTTTTACTCATTGATTATGAAAATTTGGAAAACAAGTAATGCTATAATATACATATATCAAATATATTCCTAAAATTAGGTAATGGAAAGATTTAATAAATTAAGCGTATCAGCGGTGAAAAGCAGTTTGCAATTCAGTTACACCGTCGTAATGTAAAGTTAAGTACCTGTCGATAATAAGTGGACCCCAGTTAGTACAATATTAAAGTTCACTACATAATAAAGGAATATATTATAAATGGAAATGCTTTTAAACCATCAAGGACCCTTTAGCTCGATTCAGAAGCAATTATATCCTTAAACTGCAATACCGCCGGCTTAAGCGATTGCTCTATGAAAAGTAGCCTCCCTACTTTTGCGATAAAATAATTTGACTCTTTTAAGCATGTTTTAAAATTGTATGAATTAGATTTTTCCTAAAAATCGTCCAGTCATCTTTTAAAATGTATCGATAATGAAAGTGGTATATTCTTATTCACGCCTATGTATATTTGCATAGCTCGAGCAGATTAAAATATATCTAGGCATGTGTATGTTTCCATGTGCTCTACAACACATGTAACAAGTACCACTTCGTTTGCCGACAGCGAGTTGCAATATTTGCAGTGCAAACACTTTCAACGGTCTATCAATATTGACATTCGGATCCTGCATGTCAGTTCCAACAGGAGCTCGCCAAAGGCAATGCTAATATCGTAAAAGCTGACTGTTTACAGATATGGAAGTCTGTACGAAATATAAATATGTTTATTAATACGAACCACACTTTTAGAAAAAATTGCGAAATCACATTTGCCCGATACAAGTGCTATAATGACGAGCTTCGTCAGTCAGCTGCCAATCGTAAGAATCATCTGAAATAATCGATACTTTTAATATGTCTAAACTATTGCAGCATCCATTTCTCGACTTGTTTCCCTATATCTTGATTCAATAGTTACCAAATTGCTAAGTTTAACTCGTGTACTTCCTCTACCTATCTAAACAAAAGCACAGACATACGTTTATCTGTCAAAAAAAAATGTGACACTAGTGCAACGTTCACAAGACACCAGGTTTTAGATTTTTTGAATAGAGAGTAAAATAAGCTCTGCAATATTCCGTATCACAGCATGCAGTTATACTCGTTTCGGAAATGACGCGGGTTCGTGTCGCGCGATTGCGGTCCGCAGCGCAACATTCAATTATAAAAGATTTTATTGGCACAAACGTACACTTCTCATCAAGCTATTGCAATAAATACAATAACGAATTATTTAAAGCAAGTTTGTGCCAAAAATCGCTTTGATTTTACGTGGCAATTCTATTTAATGTAAATTTTCAGATGCAGTGTTTGAACAGCTGATTACAACAATGACAAGTAATTGAGGCCGTTTATTTTTAATAAAATTTATAAGTTTATCGTCCACATACAGCATTCTAGTTCGCGCTAATCGCGGATCTTTGTTCTATGAATTATTGTTTGTGATAAGGACACGTAGATGTTGATGGATACACGTTACGTTTATTAATCTCCTCTCTATCTGAAAGATACAGTGTTATGTATTTAGGCTAATGCTTACTTACTACGTCACATGTTTACGTGACAATTTCTGTGTCATTTAGAAGTTATGTAAAATATTAGTTTTTCAATTCAAAGCAATTCAAAAATAAAAAACGTTTCTTAAAAATTAAGAAATTAATAAAAAAATAAATATTTCAGAAAAAAATACTATTTAAGTTTCGGAACTCATTGAGTCTATCATTAAATCTGTCTATAAGTTATTATGTAATTTAAAGTGTTTTACGCCAGTTTAAAAGACATCAATTCGACGCAATGTAATAGTTGTTTGCGGATTCAAATAGGAACGATAAATATCTTTCTAATCAAGGTGGTTGTAACACGATAACATAAATATTGAGTTCTATTACATGTTATGTCTGTATATGTATGTAAATGCAAAGCTCCTAGCTAAGGCCTGAGGTCGAGGTTTTGATCAAAAATCTTGTGTTTTTTTTTGAAAATTATGCAAGCGGACCTGTCTAAGTTTTAACCCCTGAAAGTTTCTTGAGGTTTTGGAATAGATACGAATAAAAAAGCACTGCTAACGTTCTGGTCGGTGGACCCAACAAGCAATAAATGGCTTTGATAACTTTTCTATATATAGATAAGATCCAATGATCTAGCCCTCTTAACATATGCTGAACATCAACGTTGAAGATATCCTTAAAGTATTTCACAGCCAGTTGCTTAGGGTTATTTCATGGGGATGGAAGAAGTAATGTAATAATAAAATATTATAATTAATATTATCGTAAGTGGTGTTCATGTTTAAAGTTGCCCAGGCTACGTGACGTCTGTAAGGGCTAACACCAACGCGAAACACCGCTTAAGATGGTGCTCCTGATGCGGCTGAAATTAGTAGAGCATCCCCAAAAGATACTTGTGAGTAAATCTGTTAATATGTATTTTGATTGATGTACTACGAAATGTATACTATTACTCCCTGCTGACTGGTAGTTGTTCTGGCGCATGAGAAAAACTCAAGTCTATATTGCCCCTCTTGCGCATAAAAACTATAATTATATAGATATTGCGCATAAAAACTATAAAATAGATTTATTAAAACACACCCACTTATGGTTTGTTTCTATAAATCTATTTTTTTCCCTTTTTCAGACCTTTCTTTCTTTTTAATGTTATCGGATTATAATCCGCTACTTGCTAAGCGACTGTTTATTGGTGCCAAAACTTTGCAAAAAGCAATTGTATTTTTTTTCCATCTCCAAAAACGAAACTCTCCATTTATTTTATTTTTTTTATGTATAAGCTGCCTGATGGAGAGCATGAGCAGAGTGCGAGCGTGGTGGTCACCATCCTCAATGCGAAAAAGAACAATGCTGCATGGTGACCCACACTATGGCGGCCGGGTGAGATGCTTTTTCACGCCCCGCTTAAAGGACCCGGGATCATAGTGGGAAGGAAACACGTGCGCTGGTAGTGAGTTCCAGGTTTTGACCGCTCGGCACAGGAAGGAATTACCGAAGCGATGAGTACGAGAATGTATGTCTTCCACTTTAAAGCGGTGACTTCTAAGGCCGGCACGTGTTGTTCTGTAGAGGAAGGGAGAGCAGAGGTTCTGTTGGAAGAGCTCTTCAGAACACTCTCCATGGTAAAGGCGATTGAGGACTGCCGAGGAGGCGATATCTCTACGCAACTGCANAGAACACTCTCCATGGTAAAGGCGATTGAGGACTGCCGAGGAGGCGATATCTCTACGCAACTGCAGAGGTTCAAGGGTCTCGGTGACTTTGGGACTACCGACAAATAGATTGCTCACCGCTGCAACCGGTCAAGAGCATCAAACGGATACTGTTCGGCACTATCGCAAAGGTGAGAACTACGCCACGCACGAGTGAACCTTGATCTTGTAAAGAAGACACAAATGCTCGGGCGAGAAGAAACGTTTCACCTTGTTAAACATATTATCTATATTCGTGTGTATGTTACTTCATAAGTTTAGTACTCGTTTGAAGGAATTGTATCCAAAGTTGTTAAAGATATTGCACTCTAAGGCTGACACTGAGACAGTGCTAGGCGTCACATTGGATTAGCGACGTTGTTTTGTCACTCATTCTTTTGTTGCTCGGACTCTGCGTTCGACGGTCGTTTTCCATTGTGTTCCGTGTTATTAACCATCATTGCATACATTCAACTGACTATAAATTGATACCACTCAGAAACGATTATTTGTTAGAGTCAAAGGGCATATGATTAAAACTTTCTTCTTTTCCTATTAAAATACTGAAATTTTGACATCTAATTCCGATTGCCCTAATGCTAAAGTATATGTAATACTCTTACGAAACAAGCGTGACTGTATAAAATATCTAAATACGTAAATATATTAAACTAACCTAACTATTAAACTTAATATATGTATATATATATATAAAATTTAATCGCCGTCACCATGCAAGTGAAATAGGTCGGTAGCATGCGTGCAAGGCGGCCGCAAGCACCTAACAGCTGATCACTCTTTCACTCGCGATGTGAAGGCAAATGAAAAGGCATGCGATAAATTCTTCATAGGAATCATCCACATACATCTAGGCCGCAACAGAAATAGGACAACCTCGACATTTCTAATGTATTTATTTATGGTTATTTTAGTAAATAGTTGCAAGTGGTACTCGTAATAAAAGTGGGTGGTTGAACGTCCTGTATCACGCGGTCAGTGTACTGTGTAATGACGAAGTTCCATGAATGCACCATTAATATGTAATACTTCAGCCAGTCTAATATCCAATACCGGTCAGTCGTAATGGCCGACAAACGGTTCGTTCCAATAATAATTTATTAGCGTAGAAATGATTGCCTCGGTTTCTGTATTGTCCATGCGACAAGGAGAATGCAGGCAACTTACTCAGCGCCAAATAATAATTTATTCATTTAATTATTATGTGCCATTCCATATTCATGTTCAAATAAGTATAAAACTGACGCTAGTTACCTTTTAAAAGCCATTTAAAATGTAAGCATGACTGCCTCGGTGGCCCAGCGGTAGCGTATGCGACTGCTGTTCCTGAGGTCTCGGGTTCGATTCCCGGGTCGGATTAAATGTTTGTATGATCTGCAAATACTTGTTTCGGAGTTTGGGTGTTTTCTAAGTATGATATGTATGTATTTACAAAAAAAGGTATATAAGTATTATATCAGTTATCTAATACCCATAGTTCAAGCTCTGCTTAGTTTGAGACTAGATGGCGTTGTGTGTTAGATGTCGGAAATATTTATTTACGGCTCTATGAAATGATGGGTAATAACAGGTGATAGTATAATTAATTCAAGGAATCAATAATAGGCAACTACTACAGTAAATTGATAGACGGATTGCAGTTGCAATTACCTACTAACTTATTCTAGTATTTTTGTTGTGTAGATTGTTGTGGTGACTATTGATGAGTGTTGAAAATGTGTGTTTACCGACTGTTTGTGGACAATAGAATCATCGTCGACAAGTCAAGTTTTAACTAGTTACTTTTAGCGTCAGAAGTATCTATGTACTATTGTTTTAAACAGTAGAGATTTGTCTTCTTGATTAGGTTCAGAGACAAAGATTACCGCCATACTTCTCAACTTTTCAATTGAATAAATTTCAGTGTTTATAATAATTTTTGTATACTCGTGTTTTATTTAAATGGTATCGCGTGATGGTCATAGTGTTATTGTAAGAATGCTAGTTTTCTACTAACTAGCGGAGATACAATCAATTGATTCGCGTGCGTAGCCTTACCAGAAACAATTAAATTAGGAACACGATGACGTGGAACTGACGTAGATTAAAAAGAATTTTAGTGCGTGTTGTACGTGCGAGAGGTGAGAAAAACTCAATACGTCAGGGCGGAATAACGAAGGCGCGCGCTGAAGTTTCAATGTCAGTGCACGCGAATAAACCAAGGAGGTATTCTGTCAAAACATATTTGAGTACTAGGATCCGAATGTAATGTAATATGTGCCCTGAAACCAACAAGTCACACTCTACTGAAATTATGGCTCCTTATACTTACACTATACTTATACTACACTTTATTTTAACAAGTTTTTCTTCCCTTTTATTTATGCACCTGCAAAATGACTTACTCCGTCTGATGAAACATGAGTAGAATCCAAGAGTTATGATAACAATACTCAGTGTAGATGCGGACAATGCCACCTGGTGAACCCACACTATGGCGGCGTTATGATAGTTCTGCATCATTGCGCCTCAGGTCTCGCACTTATCAACGAAACACGACACCACAGCACGAATACTGTTAATTTAGCTTAGTCTTATGTGAGAGGGTAGTACCACCACGATCGAACCGGCCCCCTCGTGCTAAAATCAGTGTAGTTCGACTACCGTGTAAACATGGATTCTTTAAGATTACAATTGGCTTAAACTCAAACTAAAATAATCTATCTATCTATAAAATAAGCTTTATTCAAAATGCACTTAAAAACGTCAATTTTTAAAATCATAAAATCTTTTGTAATAAACTGTCTATTAATTTATTACTGAGAAATCGTATAGTAATTATTGAAAACCAGCGGAATTACTTGATTCTTGCAGTGGCTACACAATAAGGTATTTGATATATTCATAAATGAATGTCGTATACACCTCAGATAAAATAAATAGACTATTTATATTTAATGAGCCGCAGTCGCCTATTCGTATTGACGCCTTTTGAGCGCTGCAAGATAACATAATCGCGTACTATATTTCTATTTATTATACATTAGTATAAATATACAGATGAGTCACCTCACGGTAAATCAAAAATAATAACCACCTACCTCCACAAACACTTGAGACTCAAGTTTTCCAAGTAGCTTTTCAGAGCCCACATCGACATTATGAGTGTTCAGTGACCTGACGCAATCTATGATACTCAACATCACTTTCAGTTAGGTCGTGGTGAGGTCCGACTCTATGTCACATATTGGCTGATCCAAACTGTTGCAAGGCTCTCCTAGCTTAAAATAACCAATATATATATCATCATCATCATTATCATCAGCCTATCGCAGTCCACGGCTGGACATAGGCTTCTCCAATTTCACGCCACTTAGTTCGATCTATGTTCTAATATATATATAATTAGATGTAAATAAAACTGTAAAGTATAATTAACAAGCCACCATTCTCGCAAAGGCGATTTATTTTATTTAAATCGTATAATCAGACTATTTTTGTTTTTGTATTGAGGAGTTTTGTGTTAAATTTCACAGAACAAGCTTCGTTCTTTGTTATCTGTATTATCATCAACCTCCTCCACAGTGGGCGGCCCACTCTTCAATAACGGCGAAGGTAATTGTTATATTTCGTTGGTGATATATCACTATTAATTATTATAACGTAGAGGAAATAATGTCGTTAATAGGTATTACGTACCTGTGAATTGAGTAACGAGTCAGTCAGTCAACAACAATGACCACGAACATCGAAACCGGTCGGAATAATTGTCAAATGTAAGAAAAATGAAGAGATGTATAAATAATGCTTTTTACACCCTTGTTACATTCAAAGTATCTATTCTTATATTATCTAAGAAAATACTGATTTGAATCGAAAAAATATTTCAGTGTTGAATAGCTCATTTATCGAGTAAGGTCATATGATATAAAATATCATGTTTTGTTCAAAAGGAGCGAAGCACCATTGACTACAGCAAAAACGGGAAAAACTTAATCCCTTTAAAGTTGCGGCACAGCTTGTCCCACACGTTTGTATCAACGATCCATGTACAAAGGGCTCCAAAGCCCTCTTGCTGTTATTATCATCTTCCTTTATAATGAATAAGTACAAGTACAAATATATAACACAGAACATGCTTGAAACCTTGTACCTAAATAAAATTGAGTAAATAACTCTAATGTCAGTAATTTCATTGAAAGTCAATCACTCCTTGCTAACTTTTAGAGTAGATCGGCTTAACGTCAGTTAAGTGACACGTCGCTTTGTCTAACTATTATTGTAAATGTGAAAGTTTCAATGGGTATTGACGTCGGAAGGTCTGAACGAGTTTTGGGAATATTATTATTCCATAAAATTGTATTTGTCACAATAATAGGATGCCTTTGTCAAATAGCAGATTCTCAAAAAATGGATAACAAGATAATACCGTGTGTGTTCATTCATGTTAAAACGGCTCCTATAAAAAAACACCACAAATTTTGACAATAGAATTGATCCTAGACGACGTATAAGAAATACGAGATTTACCTCAAAGTTTTAAGAATTCTCAAAAAGTTGCCAAGTCTTCAGAAAGAAAAACTCTGGAAATCCTCACAACAACAGCTCTTCATTCGATTTGTTGTAGACTCGATTTTTGCGGCGCGTTCGCTCCTTCGGTTGTGTTGGTGCTCACTTTGTGATTATTTGTAGATAAGTGTACATTTATTTATCAATTGGCTATTTTTTAGATCCCAAGGACGCTAATATATCTGGCTCTTTTCACCTATCACCTACAAGCGATCTTACGTATACGTTTTTAGAGTGTAGTGTGCAGCTATTTCGAGACGGTCTATCAAATGTTTCGGCGGCGTCACGATTATGTTATTGATTGCGTGAGATTAGATAGTACATCGTTGTGTGTGTAACCGTAATACACTAAATTCTTCAGACTGCGATGAGATATTCCCATAGTAGCGCGTAGTTTTTGCTATGACATACTTAATGACTGAACTGATCTTACGGAGCTTCTTTGAACTATTTTATAAAACACATGCAATGAATATTAAGAAAATTGTTTATTTTGACACCTAATGTTACTTATTGATACTATAAGACACACAAGATAAATCTTTCATGTTCTATATGGTAGCAAATACTTTATCATCGACTAAGAGCGACGTCAATAACATTAAAATTACAAAAAAAATAGACATCCTTACTTATCCTTTAGTTGTAATAGTTACGCTCATGGTTAACCAACAACTTTGCTAAAACCACTTAAACATTTTAGTCGTCATCTTAGGTCGAGTGGAGTGGAGAAATATTGAGAAATTCTTTTAGTTAACGTCCGATAGCCGTCACCTCCGTCATCTGTAAGGTATTTGAAAGGATAATCAACAAACAATTGGTCCATTACCTGGAAGATCACTCCCTATTAAATGATCGTCAATATGGTTTCAGACCGAACCGGTCAACGGGTGATCTTTTAGCGTACGTCACACACCTTTAGGGTGAGGCTATTGATATGCATGGGGAATCCTTGGCCATCAGCCTCGACATGGCCAAGGCTTTTGATAGGGTTTGGCGCCGTTCGCTTCTCTCCAAGCTACCGACTTTCGGTTTGCCCCCCAAACTCTGTAATTGGACTGCCGCATTTCTGCACCAGCGCCGCATCAGAGTCCTTTGCGACGGTGCGGCCTCCGAGTATCAGTGAATTAACGCCGGAGTACCCCAAGGCTCCGTCCTGTCGCCTACACTGTTCCTTCTGCATATCAATGACATGTTAGCCCTTGGCAACATTCATTGTTATGCAGACGACAGCACAATTCAAAAAGTATCTCACCAGGCCGCCATAGTGTGGGTCACCATGCTGCATTGTTCTTTTTCGCATTGAGGATGGTGACCACCACTCTTGGATTCTGCTCATGCTTTCCATCAGGCAGGGCAGAGTCATTTTGGCAGCTTAAATATAAAAAAAAAAGAAGTTAGGTAAGATTTTACCTTAGTTCTTCCTAGTTAACTAAGGGTTTGTAAGCCGAAATCGTTGAAAGTTTTGCACTATAAGAGGAAGATGTTTTGTATCCTGTCAGTCATAACGTGTCTGCTATCGTATAGGTTACCGGACAACCCCCGTAATTGTGTTTATGGGTCAAAGGAAAAAAAACAATCTGAGTTAAAAGAGGCTGATAGGGCGTAAAAGTAACATTATACTTTTTTTTAACTTATAGCACAGGTGCGATAGATTGGATTTGTTATTTCGATCAATATATTTTCAGCGCTCACAGTCCAGTTGCATTCGGTGATTAGAAACAATCACCGAAGGTAAGCAACGACGGCGCGGTAAGTGGTCCCCTGCATGGGTGACTGCTGATGGCATGTTACCACGAGCGTCTCCGTGATTCGTACTATATAGAAATCTTTATAGAAATCTCGAGAATGCAACTAAAACTATTTTTATCATTGTAAGAAATGCCGAAGAAAATATCAAACAATTTATACAAAATTCCGGGTCAAACTTATTTCGTAGCTATTTACAACTTATAGGATTGTGTTCTTTTAATCTCAACTGATACATTATATAATAATTTTTAATTACTTGTGAATCATTAAGAAAATACTCTTTAAAGAATATAAAATTTACTTGCTCTACTTTGCCTTTTATGAAGTGGCTTTTTATTAAAAGGCCAGGTTATCCAGATCCTTTTTTGGTGGCCAGAGAATAATGAACGTTCACAGGAATAATCGTAACTTGAGTTAGTTGATCATCAAAGCTAACAAACCAACGCCAAGTGCCGTCGAGATACGAATTAGACCTAAATAGTTGGCAATGTTTCAATGATTGATCGCTCTGTGTTCACTAACTGCAGTATATTTATAAACAAACTGTACGTACATTACCTATTTTAGTATTTGTGTGACAAGCATGTGTGACGACTTGATACCTCCTGCAGATGTCTGTGTACCTTAGGCGAGTGTCTCAAAATTGTTTGTAGAACTGACCTCAGCGCATCAGCCTCGTTCGCGAGTCCTCAGCGAATCAGTACAATCTCTATTTTCTTCTATTATTTGTTGGCTAATATTTTTTTACGACCACGTGACTTTGCGTTTAGATGACATAATTTCCATATATTTGTTAGTTTTCTAATAATGTTTACTTTAGCAGAATGTCATCTTGCCTAAGGGAGCAAAATTGATTTTTCCATAGGATATGTGTGAGTATGCTTTTCAATCATGAGAGTACGTATGTATGTATTAAATTAAATTTTTCATAATCACGTTCAAGTAGGAAATAAGCCGTCCTCTTTGAGAATGAATTGCCATGTTAATACAATCTAATTTATTCGCATAACTGTACGTAAATTTTAATTATTACTTACATCCACTACGCTGGTCTTTATTCATGAAATATTTGAGGTATTTAATTCAAATTGAAAAAAGGAATACTTTTATTCTAAACGATAGTATTATTCTAGGGACGCAGGCAGCACAACAGCCTTTTAACTAAAGAAAATAACTAACGCACACCACAATCTCGAATGTGGGGATTCTCAAAAGGTGGAAACTCAATAGTCTGTCTAGAGTTGCAAATATCTACTTACCATCGTCATACTTTCCAGAACACATAAAACGCTATATATTTTTATAACACATACACAACACAATATCATATATAGACATCCAGATCGATGCGCACATCGACCGTATGTGCTAAGGGGATTTCTGACTAGTGTACCTCTCTGTGAATCTTTCTAAAGAGGTGAAGTGACGGAGTCCACGTCGGCAAGAAGCACTGCCCTGACGCGGAACCTCGTTTCGCATAAAGTGGTTATACTTCTTTATTCGAATACCATTTAAAAGTTTTAAGGTCCGATTTAAAGATTTGATGCCACTCCTGTATTTGACACAACGAGGTCAAAACACTGGCAGATGCTTTATCTGATTGGTCACTTAGAAAACAAAATTTGTTCCGGACATCAGCAGCTGCTTGACCACGTCTACTACTAGAGGAGACTTTCCAACTGTACAGAGCTCAGCGGGAGCGGTCGCGAATTGCGATAGCATATGCAAATCATGGGGTATTTAATATATAACTGTTATCAAGATCTCTGTAGATAAATACTTCCTTAATAGATCCTTTGTCCTAAAGGGGTACGTAGTGACGTATTGCAACCCATGTTAACCACTTATAACTGACTACAATTTTAATCCCACTCACAGGAGCAAGCTTGATGCCATGAACGAGATACTTTAGGAATTAAAAGGGATCATTGGCAATATATTATGAGGAAAACTAAAATATTAATACAAGGAAAGAAAAAGATGGTGTAAGGGGGATAGTACTCAGGCAGTTTAACAGTTTAACGATTTTATAACGTTGATGATCCAGCTCCGCCGCAATTGTGAACGACGCCGATATTTGAAGGCTGGTGAACCTGAAGCTCTTTAAACAAGACATAGTCATAACTTAAATTGCCTCAATGATCAGTGTAAAGTTTTCTTAGACGGCAACTACAAGATACAATGCATTGAAATGTTCCCAAAAGTATTGTGTACATACAGTAATTTTATAGCGAACATAAATAACAATGAGTGATTGATACGACAAGTGTAATAAATTTACACAGGCTGCCGTTGGGGAACTCCGCCGAGTGTGACGAGTATTGTTGTGGAAAATTCGTTCATTTTATTTATTACAGCTTTAATTCTAATTTTACTGTCGTTTTCTAATTTACTAATATCACTGATGATACTGGGATAGTCAAGGTTACAGTGAACTGTGTGAACACTAGATTAAAATTCGTTGTTAATTAAGACTATGTTCATTAAATTTACGTACCCACACACATATACCTTATTAACCAGATTTATATCAGCAAATTCCCTGTTATTAAAAGTAATGTGGCATTGTAGACCCATGCCAATGACAAGATATCTTGTGGCACAATGTGCATTTGTGAATACGATGCGCAACACTAGCTATTTGATACTCCGTTTCCTTACGCCCACCCAGATTTGCAGCGGGCGTTGCGAAACGTGACTACAAGGGTAGGCTTTAAAATACAATACTTAATACTTGTCCATTCGTTTAGATAGTATCGATATTCCCGCGCGCAATTGTGATTATTGTCGTGAAATACGAATATATTAATTCATACAACGGCGTAAACTGGCAAAGCATACTTTCTTGTGGGTGTACGCTCCGGGCGGGCCCTTTGATTTTGTGGCGTCTTGCCGCACATGCTATGGCAGCGCGATCAATGTGACCGTATTTAGATACGGTCACATTGATCGCGCTGACGTTGCGAATGGGCTATAAGCCTGTGATTACTTAGTATATCGACTAGACTGGTATGAGATTTGGTAGAGTATTTAAGTAAATGGGTATAAAACAGATAAATATTAGCCAGTTGAAAGGTAGCTATATAGAAGAAGGTCTAAGTCCGTAAGTAGATAGGGTCAGGCAGAGTTCCTTAGGAGAGAGACACGTGGCTATGTAAAATTACAATTGCATCATATCAACGGCCTTTGACATTCCTTTGCTGGACATACGTATACTCCTTAGAGAGAAGGTTTTGGACTACTGCACCACACTGGGTAGACGGGTTGCTATAGGGTTTATGTCAAGAGCAGACGGTGCCCGCTTCAGTGCGGGCAGGCACTGGAAGGGATCTGGATGTCGTAAGAAAGCGGTTCCCGGACCCCTCCCGTCTCAGGCGCAGAGTGGCACACCGTGTGATTTTAGTCGGTTCGATTCCGACACACCGCCCCGCCGCATACCCCGGTGCGCAAAGGCCCGAGGGGGTTTCCACACGTAAAAAAAGGGATTTTGTGAAGGTTCCCACACTTTTGTTTGATTAGATGCGGTGAGACTCCTATTCTTAATCCGTCACCACATTCCGCGGACTCGAGAATAATAATACGATACTATTAATAATAAAGGGGAGGCGTCTGTTCAGTAATGGGCGGTGATAGACTGATAAATATACCTACTTAATTATTTCTAAATATACACGTATTTATATAAATTACACCTAGACACGTAACATTTGACCTTTTATCTTGGGTGGGAAAAGATCCCACCCAAGATAAAAGGTCAAATCTTCTCAAACCACTCGGCAGCTCGGTAACTCGGCAACTCATAAAAGTATTTGTCCTGCACTGCGGTTATCGCGGCAAATAATAATAATATGTGTTATTCTAATGTATCAGCTATTTTACTGTTAAGTTTCATCCAAATCCTTTAAGTAGTTTTTACGCGAAATAGTAACAAACATCCATCCATCCAAACTTTAGCGTTTATAATATTAGCAGGATTATCGAAGCGCAAATAAATATAGATAGATAGATAGATAGATAGATAGATAATACTTTATTTGTACACCAAGGTTTACACACAATATACAATTCTATAAATTATAAAAAAAATATATACAACAGTAAGATTTTTCCACATGCACAATGATAGCGATCTCTAGTGAGTGACTCTTGGATAGTGCTCACGCTTTCCAACAGGCATGGTAGAGTCAATCTGAAATGAAAAAGAATGTAGTCCAGAACATGTGGTTAGGTGCAACAAAAATTTAATGAAGTGACGTGACGATTTGTAGGTAAATTACAAGATTGTGATGAAAACTGGTTCTCCAAGTATTTGGTAGCCAAGAAACGTAGTATAGTGGTAGTGTATCGGTGACGTGGTACATTTTATCTATGAAACCTGTAATAGAGTTTCAAAAACGTATAATAACAAGTGGGCACCTGTTTTGTTGAGGTTACTAGTATTGAGTATATAATGACGTAGTATTTTTTGTGCGTACTCCTCAAACACTAGAAAAGTAAAGTGCCCGCACATAACCGCTGCATGCAAATAAAATATGTATACCTACGTCTCTTAAAACGTTCAAGGCCAGCCGCTACTTTACAGGCAACGACGGCCCGGTACTAATGTATTTCATTCCCATAATCATCTACGATGAACCGGGAAGTTCCATCCGTCTAGACCAGTTACGCACTGTTGTTGTACCACTGACTGCGCCTCGTGCTCGACGCTCCTATTACATGAAATTATGTCACATTCGTAATGTGATAAGTTGTAAACAAGCCGCATAGTGCTGCCATCTGATAGTTCTAGAGTGCAACAAAAGTACGGCCTTCAAATCAGTTCGTCACGTGCTGGAAGGTCCGCTGCTTTACCGACGTTGAATGTTTACACCAATAGCAGCCCGCGTTGGCTTTACCGACCGCGGAACGAAGACCAATCGCGGTAATGTACACTTTGGTCACAGTGCGCACATGTGACCGGTCGCGGCTATTATCATACTTTGACATAAAATTCTAAATTAATCAAATTTAATGTTTTTTTATTGTTATTGTGTTTTAGACATTGACAAAAAACGAAGAAGACATTATATTTAAGTGACAATGAGCAGAAACGGTGAGTACCGTAGTGGCTCCAAGTTCCTTTTTTTAGCCACATTTTTGCTAAAGCGCTTCTCACGGCGACATTGAGCACTATTCTCACACGTCACTACGTGAATGGCTTACAGTCCGTCACATAGATGGCGCTGTACTGAGTTTCATGATGAACCTTGAACATTGAAAAATATGTATGTTATTTAAATAATATGAATATTATCTCTCATATTTACGTATTCATAAAATATAACTTTATAGTACATACCTACAGTCAAATTGCTTATGAACTGAAATAAACCTGAAATAACGAAATTCATATTTTAACACATTAAAATAGTATAAAACATTACAAATTACAATAAGAATATTTCAGAAAATATTTGTAATGATATTGTTTAATATCACGTAGACAAACCTAAACGCCTTTACCTGTACCATAGTTTATTTAGGAAAAGATATACGGTATTATTTACGCTAGGCTTGCCAAAAATATAATTATAAAAATATAAAATTTATATATCAAATTATTATTCAGATATCAAAGGAACAGCACTATTTTTTTATTATTCTCATGAAAAAAGGAATGGGTTAAATAATATTTGGACACTGGATGAATTGAATGAATTAAATCAAATTCAAATTCTTTATTCAATTACTTGCACAAAATGTCACAGTAATTGCTGGTGGCACCCAAACTAAGCTTCGCTTGTATCTTGGGCTGCCGAAAAATACAGAAATATGCAACAGTAGAATTAGACGCGTATAGGATATATATTTACAAATTATAAAATAATACTTAAGTTTAAAAGACAAAATAAAAAAAAATATATATAAAATTAATTATAACATTTAAATAATAAAATATTGACTTAACAATTATCTCAGCACTATGTTTACACCAATTAAATTTAAAACATTTTGAACCTGTTGTCACTGGAACTGGAAAGTGTTTTTTATATTTTAAATTATAAGCCTAACGTAAGTTTTCTTTAAACAGAAATTAAATTTGATGTTAACGCACTCTATGTTCAGTTTTAAACACTACGAACAACATTTTAAACTTAACTTTTAAGCTTTTTACATTTGACACTAGATAGCGCTGTTATACTAAAAAATCAAGTAAAGATTCGACGAAAATTACTATTAATAATATATTCTCAATTAGCCAGAAGTAATATTAGGCTGTTGAGCATTTTTAATAATTGTACAACAACTTACTATGGTATTAAAAATAAATTTACTTTTATTTTTTGTAAGTTTTTTTAATACCAGCATGTGTACCTACTATCGTAATAAACTGTTGACGCTAACTATCCTCTTCTGAGAAACGCCAACGTGTTAAACAACCCTGGGCTGTCACCACATCGGGGATAGTGAGGCAGGGTGATGGAAGCAAACCGACCTTAACCAAGCGTTGTGCCATGTTACTACTGGCAATCCGATAATACCTGTTATTAACATATTGGAACCTCTTCCAGCGCGGGTAGCACTCCCGACATCTGCGGTTTAAAGGCTAATTTGTAGAAAACACGTGCCACGTGCCATTAAGACCGCCTCGAGCTATGTAAAAACGTCAAGTCTAAATATAGTTAGCGTTTTGTTATAACCCTGAATGTTGTTGTTCTGATTGCCTTTGTTCTGAAGCAACGTGTTGCAAGTTGTTGCCCGGGATCTGTGCTGTTTCCGGAGAAAGCACTATACTTGTGGTGAGCTGTAATCACGTTCCTATTTATTTTGTATTCATATTATTATTATAACTAATCAACTAAAATGATAGTTATGTTAAAATGACTAGTAAACGCTGTTGACGGTTATAAGAAAAACAATAATTTTTAATTCGATCATTGAAAGGAAGTTTTTACAAGAGGTCATCAAGTCGCATTGTAACATTAATGGTCACAAGCACCCTGAGTCGTAGCCACCTGCCACCCTTTGAGTATCTACACCTAGCATTAGTAAAGGTTAAGGTCAGGCTACCTTACTCATTCGATTAAAAGCAGCGAATTCTTTCCCCGAAACGCGACTGTTGCGAATGATTTTTTTATTTGACAATATCAACACACAATATCAAACTTTATTTTACTGACTACTAACTTACTCAAAGTGAGACGAACTACATATGATGGAGTAAAATATTCTCACGTGTTTAGAAAACAATAAAGAAATTAATAAAATTTAATGTTTATTATGTATAAACGTTTAAGATATTCTCTTTTACGAATAGTATTATTCCTATAAATACTACCCAACAAGAGTCAGATTTAAAGTGGTAGGTAAATCTTAAAAATTATCGGATGAGATTTTCACAGGGACTTCAGTTTTGTCTTGATATTCTCGTTTCCTCGCGTGAAACTTACTGAATTACACATATTGACTTGGAACGTACTGACACCCACAGTGAGGCTGCATACTGCAATAAACAGACAGGTCAACTACTCATTATACATGATAACTAAAACTCATTATTTGTGTTTTGATCCTAAACTAGCAGACATATAAGTATACGTGTACATATGTATGAATATATACACGTTGACGCTGATCGTGTTCCTCTCCTCTGAAAGACAGTTTTTGGTATCCGCTCACACCAGCAATTTAAGACATACAAATCCAGTTAGCAGCATAAAGTTTCTTGCCGGCATGAGGGATAAATAAGTAGCAGGCTAACACTGTATAATGGTGCGTTTATACGCGTGGAACGCCTCGAAAACCCGCCACAAACACAAGCGTGTAAACGGGCTGTTTGGCTTGGGTTGCGCGAGGTTGTGATAGCTTGTTGCCGACCCAAGTCGGTGTTGGTTTTCGAACACACACGTTTTTCTTCGTTTTGGAGGGGATGGAAACCACGGCTTCTGAGTATGCGGTCACGATTACTAACTCAGAGGCAACAGGACAATATGTACATCAGCAGTCTGCTCACCATAGTACAGACTCCGTTCAGTTTGGGATAAGGTGGCCGTCTGTGGGATGTGTGAGTATTATAATATAAACGGTAACTGCAATTTGATTATAATTAGTACAACTAGAGGTTTTTCTTTAGATCAACTGGCACTGCGGCGATTTCTACTGATGAATGGTTTGGACCGTAAGCCTCAAAGTTGCTCATGTGAGTTAGGCACGATTCAAATAAATCATTTCTTTATTTGTTTATATGCGTGCATATAAATTATATGTATATAAAATATATATGTAATGAATATTAAGTTAATGTAATATTTATATGTGTGTGTTTCGGTAGCCAATTAGTGAATTTAAACGATCCGCGAGTCGTACGACCGCGTGTGCTGCGGCTCACGTGGCTAGGTTTGATTAGATACACGAGGAAAAAAGGAGTGTAAAGTTTAAATTGTTAAATTGATACAGTATACGTACGTACATAACACTTATTTACATATGTACGTGTAATAAAAGCGCAGTAAACACACAGTAATCTTACTAGTCACTAGTAAGCATTTTTTAAATAGATAAAATTCCAATTATTTAGTATTTATACTACGTACGTTCTAAGCCCCGGCGAAACTATGTTAGTCCTGCTAAGGCACCCTCAAAAGGGTACTGCAAAATTTTGCCTGTTTGCCAATACGTCTCCGATACATTTTTCTCTATTTTAAAACGGGAAAAGGGCGGAGTTTCTGTAAATCATTTTTCTTTTGTCAAGTAGTAGCCAAGTTCTACGGTTACGGATGTCTTAGGTCGAGGCGCTGAGAAATACCTTATAAAGATACTTCTTAGACTCCAGATACTTGACTACCTGTTTATGTAAGGTGTACTTAGTGGGAAACAT
This sequence comes from Hyphantria cunea, assembly GCA_003709505.1. Classification (NCBI taxonomy): domain Eukaryota; kingdom Metazoa; phylum Arthropoda; class Insecta; order Lepidoptera; family Erebidae; genus Hyphantria; species Hyphantria cunea. The sequence goes on along the minus strand of PKRV01000984.1, from coordinate 103,685 downwards.
CATCGGTCATGATTACCAACATCGAGCACCTCTGATAGTCTTTCTAACTCGTAAGGTGTTTCTAACTCGCGGGGGACTTTACAAACTTACATGAAACGGAACGAACACTCAGAACATAAAAAAGGCTCACACTCAGAACCACAGTTTGTGAATCACGCAAAGTGTTGTCCTGTGTGGGATTTGAACCCACAACACTTGGCGTAGTAGATAGCGGCGTGAGGACAACCGTGTAGTAAAAATAATTAAAAAGGTTACGCCTAATAAAAACTCAATTAAGAAAAGTTTTGTATCTATTGCTAAACTGTACAAAAATAGCTTTTTGTACCAATAAGGTAAACTCCTCATTTCATGGCTTAATTTAAATATTTGTGTTTTCCGCAAAACTTTTTGGGAACGCGTAAAAATGAAAACAAATATTTCGACCCAACCTTAAGTTTCTTCCAGCCATCTTGCAACACTTTCCCAAAAAAAGTTCTTTTATATCTATAAATACAATTTTATTCGCCAAAATTAAATTTGTTGCAAAACTTCCGGTTTCATGAATAAAATGAAATCCTCTAAATTACAGTATGTCTAGATTAATTGAATTTATAGGTACGACACCTCGTTGCCAAGGTTAAGTATCAATTTGTATATAATATGTATATATATGTAGTTAGTGCATATTTCAGGCTGCGTTGTTCATCATAATGGTTCATTTTTTCTCGATTATTATGTCAAATGTTTTATTACTTGTGTTCTAAAGGTTTTTTTAATAACTTAAATATTTGTATAACTTTATAATAACTTAAAAATCCAAAAAATATATATAATAAGTTGCTTGTAAGCAAAGTAAAAAATTAATCATTGAAAAAAATATATTTTAGTATTCGGGATCAAACCGAAGTGCTCAACAACTTTACTTCGATTTGATCCCGAAAAAAATCGAGTGAAAAATTTTTTATAGGTGAAAATTAAAATCTAATTTAATACTCACATAATGATATTATTATACTGAAGTGGATAAGACTTTGAAGTAAATTATTCCTTGTCCATTTGCTTTACACTATTGTCGGTTCTTGTATCTTTCGGGGTCCAGTCACACTATTTCGTCTACTTAGACGGATTCCACTTGGTTTGGTGCGGTATTATCTTTGCAGGACCTTGCCACTTGTAATAAGTTTTAACTAAACAAAACTGTGTGAGCCCATGGTCTATAGTGGCCTTATTGCTTCTGTTAAGCTATTAAATCACTTATGATGTTCGTCTTAAAATTACAACTAACAACTTCGTATCTTACAATAACTTCGTCATTTATCGACAAATTACTTTTTATATTTTTTTAAAGTCATTTTTTGCTTTCATTTATTTGCATATGATGCGGAGCCAAGGTAGAGTTAGATTTTAATTTTGTTTTTATTTATTTTCAGATTTTCTGAGTCACGGGGCTAGTTTCAACAAAAAATACGGTTAGTACATGTTTGTTTCACCTTATAAAGATGACGATACACTAAGTAAGTGTTTGTCACTCTATTTAATTATACTTGAGCCAAATTCGATGTGGAAAGTAGCGGCCTCTGACGGGCAAGTGTTAATAACTGTTTATTTTCAAAAAGGACTTTGTATTTGAAATGAAATGAATCGGAAGGTGATATATAAATATTATTTGTACCTTAAATGCATTACTGTTAAAAAATTCTATATATATGGCTTCACATACTGCTTGATTCGATACAAAGTATAAGGCTTTATTGACTATTTGTATCTTCGCAGTTGTAGAATATATTTTCTTCGACTGCGAAGTACTTGTACTGTACTTCACGACTCCTTCACTTTGATATAATAATGATTATTTTCACGGGAATTAACGCGATCACTCATTTAAAGGCATTACACACCTAAAATTGCCTCGCTTTGGCCATTAATTATATAAATAACCAAATTGTTATCGATCTGTGAAATCGAATAAGTTGTATGGTTGCCACAAGTTGAGTTATATTTTGAGATCCGTTAATTTTCAATCGAAGCTTCGGTATTATGTAGTCGATGGTGAGATTGAGTCAGGTTGTTTTACAATTAAAATATTTCGACATTGTAATAAGGGAACCCTAAAAGTGTTTTCAATTTGTTTGGCGACTTGATTCTGACTTCTGGAGTCAGTCCTGATCCAGACCAAATATTTGTGTAATGAACACAAGTGAATATTTAGAATTATATAAATACTAGCTGACTTGGTAAAATTCGTACTGCCATATTTTTATTTCGTAAATATTTTCCAAATTTCTGAAAATCATAGTAACTATGACCGCTTCAGTTTTGCACAGGTTGTGAAAAAAATCGCTTTTAAGGTTATCTTTTAATTTTCTTCTATAGAAACCTAGTCCTAACAATAACGGACACATAGAAATAGAATTGTTTTTTTATGATATAGAGGGCAAACGTGCGGAGGTATAGCCTGATGTTCAGCAATTACCGCCGCCTATGGAAAACCGCAACACCAGAGGGATCACAAGTCCGAATTATCCAACTTGGTGCAGCCCATCGGAAGTTATGCGCGTACATAAATTTAGGTGATTCTTCAACAACTCATAATGTCTCACTGCTGGGCTCGGGCCTTCCCTCAGGAGAGGGTTAAGGCCATACGTCCCCAAGCTGGCCAAGTTCGCGTTGGGAACTGGCAAGAATACGTTGTGGCTACGTATCTTGCCGTTGAATATTTTTAAGCTGCCCGAAGGCCTCCAACTAAGACTGCGACTGTTATCGTATGATAACAACCAGGATGCTTAAAGTGACCCCCGAATCACGGAAACACTCATAAAAAAAACCAAATGCAACTGGGCTTTGAGCGCCCAGTTTGGTGATTCATTTTTATTGATATAGATGATAATGAGCTATCTGCTCAGCAGTGCACAGACTGCTCAGTTTGGGATCTGACGAGCGTGTGTGAGACGTGTCATGTTATAATTGTTATTCCTCATCTAAATTGGCTCAAGTATAGATTTGGATGACTTTACTGATATTTTTTGTACGTCTTAACAATTATTTAAATTATATGTTGTCATTTATTTTGCCTTAGCTAATGTTTTGTGGTCGAAATGCTGTCACAAACTACGTATAGTAGAGGAGCTAGGCCGTTATGAATTTGGTCGGAAAATTGCGGGTTCGAACCTCACGTAACACAATAACGTGTAACCACTTTTTAAGTATACTCTAGAGATAGCAAGTTTTTTAAAGTTAATACTTGGCTTTGTTAAGACAGTTCCCGTACTCATTTTCCTTCATATCATTGATGAGTTTGTCAGCATCAGTAAGAGCAACGATCTTTAATATAAATGAAGGTGTTCAACATATTAAAGTTTTATTTTTGATTATTGTAGTGAATCTAGAAAACTACATGATGCCATATGACGATATAACAAGATGTACGGTGTCGTGTAATTGTGCGTTTGAACTATCTTGCAGAGAAACTTTTCTTTATATGAGTTTTGAATAAAATAAATAAAAGCCGAAATTCATACTATTAGAATTATTTTTTCGTATATTATTTACGATATATGGATAATAATATGTGTTTTTATATATGAACTGGCTTCACTGTATATTTTAAAATATAAAATAAATATTCAAAAACCAAAAATATGGGCAAGATGTTAAACTACATACAAAACTAGGTAAGTTTGATATTGTTGGTTTCATTATCTCCCAAAGTGAGGCTGTTTTGAACGTGTTGTATTCAATTACCGTTTGGATGTATCACGTGCAGGAGATGGCGTGCTCCTCGCGACACTGACGTCAAAGTCAAGAGGAAGAACAAATCCTTGGAATTTCACCTAAACGAAAACGATGTGAAATAATTTGACGTGTTGTGTTTATTTCTATGTTTGCTTAAACAACGTCACATCTAAACATTAAGGAAGGAAACACAAGTTTACTAATTTAAAAAATTCTAATAATAATTTTATTTATCTTTTACTAACTTTTCGGTTCTCATTAAGATGTTATAATTATTTCTATTCACTTTTTAAAGTGATTTTACTTGTGGTATAATCTCGCTTTACGGTAGCTGTAGCGATGGTTCCCGTGACGCTCTACGCAGGATGTAGAAGGTGTAGCCTGACCTCAATTAGCTACGTCCCTCTACGCCTCTACGAGGCTACGGAAATAAACAACCACATGAACGCAGTAATTGAATATATATAGTACCTATAATATAACGTATATACAATAACATAACATATTGCTCATATATATATATATAGGCTTCCAGGGCGATAAATTGATCTAGTAAGGATTAATTTTTGTTAAATTTACCAAAATACAATCTTTTCTTATTTCAGTAATGAAAAAAGTTTCTAACTTAGATAAAAAACAGTCCAGAAGTTGACACGGGAAGTTTACCGATACTCTTTAGATTCGTGCATGTGTGTTTGCTTAATTCACATCATCAGATCATGGAGATGCTGGATCAGTTTTCATAGAAAAAATTGGTCCGACCCGGTAAGCAAACCCAAGACCTCAAGCACAGCAGTTGCATACGGTACCACTGCTCCTACAAGGCAGCCATTATACGTATTTCGTGTATCAGATCTGAAACCTCTGTTGTAGTTATAACACTATTGTTAGCTGACCCGGCAAACGTTGTTCTGCCGTATATAATAAAAATAATTTTGGGTTGAATCATCCTTACCATTTATTGTTTTGAAAAATAAATGTTGGCCGATTCTCGGACTCGGTCCAGCCGTTTCAGATGAGTTTGATAACAAACACCGCGACACGAGAATTTTATATATTAGATTTTAATATAACGCAGCTTTTCTACTAGTTACTTATTTAAGGCATTACCTAGTGGCACAACGTGTTGAATAGTTCAGTGGCCGTTAATTATCCTTCGGCTTTGGTCATTCTATAAAATTGTCAAAATACCTACTGTTTGGCCAAACAATACAATCAATCTCATCAGCAACACATTTCTACAAATAAACCGATATTAAACAAAGTAAACATATAATTAAGTATATGTTGCAGTCAAAATTCGGAATATGTCAAAAGCATTTTCGGTACAAATGGGCCGACTTGACTGGAGTGATACGCCTCACAGAAAACCGGTGTGAAAGTGTTATGCTGTGCTTCACCGAGTGATTGAGGATACCGGAGGCCCACACCCCAACCCGTCCCCAAAAGGCCGGCAAAGAACCTGTGCCGCCTCTGGTATTGCGGATGTCCATGGGCGGCGATATTCAAAGTTATTTTACAACTACACTTTTGACTAACTTTGTACTTGTTCGAATGTAAATATAAATAATTAACCAACACGTTATGATAATTAACTTAATACTTTTAATCAACTTCATTGGCCCAAGAAAATTACTCACTACTAAACGACTGGTTTTGTCACTACGAAGTAACTTAATTGAACACGGCTGGCGGCTCGTAATAAACTAAAACGGCTCTGAACCCAACAACTTATAAACAAAGTCAATTTTTTAAAAGATAAACTCATAATAAGCAACATTTTTCTGTAATGTTTTCAAATAATTGTCCTACGCCGGTATCGAAATCACGTTACTAACCATCACTTATGATAATACCAGTGGGCCAATTCAATAAAACGCTTTTGACAAGTTGGAAGTTTTGACTGTGACATACGAATTTGCTTTGTTCTGCTGTAAAGGCTTTGACTGGTAACTTAGCAACGGTATCGAATATCAAACGTGATCGAGGTACGCACTATCCCACATTTAGATTCTCAAAAATTTACTATATTAAAATCGCTTTCTCTCTATATTATCTGTCTATATGGGGAAAAAAGAAAGAGCGATTTTGCCAATTAATCATTTCAGGCTGACCTAGACTAAACATGTATCTCTGTACCATATTTCTTTTAGATTCTTTCAGCTTTTTTAGTGAGATTAAATAACAAACCAATCTAAACTTTCGTATTTAAAATAATAAAATATTTTTTTAAATATCAGCCACATGGCTTTGCTTTATATATAAGTTTGGCTTAGGCCAAGTATGGCCAAAAAATCGCTCAAATCCTAGGGATCTATTTGTTGAGGACTTTATCCAACGATAATCTTATTTACCGCAGTTCTTTATTCGACCTCATTCCTCACAAACTCACCTCTTTTTAAATGAGCATTGCGTCCAGTCTCGTTGTCTTAATTTAATAAAAAAGAATTGAATTTCGCCCGTCGATAACTAGTTAGTTGATACGACTTATCTACGACTAAGCCCCTTACTTCTTAGGCTTCTCAGCGCTACATGTGCTGTATAAATATTATACAGAATGATACAAAATCATGCTGTTCGTCCTAAGAATCTATTTCGACTTAACTTTATTATTATATCCCTCGTCATCGCTCGAATGAAATCATAAACTTAATTTAAAAAAACGACTTGTAAATATTTAAATTTTTTAAGATCTCGGGTTCGATTCCCAAGTCGGATCAAATGTTTGTATGATCTACAAATGTTTGTTTCGGAGTTTGAGTGTTTTCTATGTATATGTAAGTATTTATAAAAAAGTATATATATATATATATATA
>PKRV01000984.1:0-97027 GCA_003709505.1 Hyphantria cunea | reverse complement strand
ATATATATATATATATCTCAGTTGTCGAGTACCCATAACACAGGCTCTGCTTAGCTTGGGACTAGATGGCGTTGTGTGTTAGATGTCCGAAATCTTTATTATTTATTAATACCACTACAAATGGCTTTGTAAAATTAATTTTATATAAGTATTTCTCGACATGGTACAGCAACGTGGAACTTTTGCGAAACTTCTTCCAACAAAAAATATGTCAAATCATTTAGGTGTATATATAGTATAAATATCGATGTGTATAAATAGATTCAGCTTCGCTGGGCTGTACGTAAATAAGTTTTAGAGAGTCCTTAAAAATTAAGTTTTCGTTTGTCATTTTTATTACACGTGTATCACGTGAATCAATTTAAAGGGACTCGGGTATACCTTAGAAACAATACCAGCAAGAACATGACACCTTCAACTAATGTATTTTTGCATGAATTTTGATAATAGATTTTGTATGAACTTTCATTTCTGATTAGTTTTTGAAAAATCCATCAGAGAGACAGAGAGTTTAGAGCCTAGATTTTTAACAAGGATATACCATGTATAATACAATCATTTGCTCATATGAACATATTCGGAGCTAAAACTAACTACGAGCGCATCGATAACTAACGATACCGGAGTGCAAGTCGGTACCCTCACTCCATACCCCTTACACTTATGTATTATACAAAAAAGTTTTAAAATTCCCTGACGACTTCGCTCGACATTAGTTTCGCTCGACACGCTAGTTTGCTAAGATTATGAATTTTTAAAAACATATACATCAACAATTATATTTCAACAATGATTTACAAAAGATTAATCCACATTTCAAACAAATGGACAAACAACAAGAAGAATCTCCATCATCAAAAGCCTTCGATTGTCTGGTCTGGACCAGCTTTTCAGTAGAAAAGAAGAAACAAAAGGGCTAATAATGAAAGTAAATTGGTTCTTTTCCTATTTGACTTTTTTTCTATTTGTTGATAGGGTATTTTATATATATATATAGTATATACATATAAGTCGATTATAATTATATAGATATATGATTAGGAGTGATTTTGAGTGAAGTTATTGTAATTTTATCTCAAGACTAAGGCTTGATGGGGTATGTTATTTTTATGATTCTTCTGTTATAAGTTTACCAATAGCTTTCTGTGGGACTTTACTATTACAATTTTATTCGTATCTGTAGCGATTTTCAATAATGGTCGAATTTTGACCTTTTAATGCTCATAGTAATTTAAAAATAAAGTAATATTTTTCTTTAAATAATACTTTTATTTAAAACTAGTATTTTGGATACGTTAAAGATATTTGCTGTTTTAGTGTAATGCGTCATCGATAGTATAAATATTAAAGTTGGGTAGCGTTCGTTGGATGGGTGAGGGTTGGCACCTACGGGTGTTGGAGTCAGTACGGAGGCAGCGCAGATTGCGCGGTGCGCGGGCGGCCAAGGGTTGAGAGCGCACGTGCCTCTAAGCGTGCGGCGCGCACGTGGCTATGAGCGTGCTTGCTCCGCACAACGCCGGCTCCTTCAATCCTGCCGCGCGCTGCTTCGGGAACGGTCGCATTCACAGTTCCGCTATTTCAGTAACGATTGAGTGTGTAAGGGTGGAAAGGGGCAGCGCCTGCCCGCGATGCTGGCCCGCGCGTCGCTTAGACAAACACGGATACATAGACATGGGAACAGATTCAGCGTGTACGGCCTCCACTGCCACTTGGGCCGCTATGGCTCCTTTACAAGCTGAGCGGTGCTTTTTCCCTCCACCGCCTCCAGGACCATTACCGCAGATGCATCACCGGCGATCTCAACACTACTTACTGTCAGGTATGCGTCCATAACGAACCGGCAACACGACTATAATGCAGTAGCATTTAAGAGTGATGTTAGTGATGATTTGTACCTGTAGTAGTGCGTTATATGTCACGGTAAGATCGCAGTGAGCGTGCTATCGGTTTGATAGCGAAAACTAAAGAACACGCGAATGCCGATGCAGGTATTGCGCTGCGAACTAACTATTAATGAGACTCGTGTATGATTGTGACAAGCATACACACGCATCTACATAGACGCACACGGAGATCGAACATATAAATTTATCTCAATGTGGCAGTCATTAGTGTGATCTGTAATCAACGAGCGGTTCTCCGCGTATAAAGTTTTTGTAAGTTGATAATAACATAAACAGAACGTTGTACGTCAGGCTAAATCAATTATATTCTAATTCTTATAGAAGGGATAGAATATATCATTCACTACGAGCATAGTGCAACTCTTACGTCGACAACAATCTGTTAAACGGTTGCATCAGATGGTAGTAGGTTTAAAAATTAAACGTTTGTGTTACAATTCTGTGTAAATATACAGATAAATGCAGATGTCTATAAATTACTAGTGACTGTTTATGTTACGACTAATATTATTAGTTATACATTAAAATAATACATAAGAATTACGAGAAAAACACCGAGCCTTGTATCGGGACTCGATACAAGTCTCGGAGTTAATACATCACATGAACAGGGCTTTGTTTTGAATGATAATTATTATATTATATATAAGTATTTTATTTTTAATTGCTAATTTTTTTCAATTTAATGTGTAATATTACACTACTTTTATAATGAGTCAGGGGCTTGTAAATTACTCGTAGTGGCCCCAATGCTCCTGATAGAATCATTTTAAAATTTTATTCTTCAGAACACCCAATAACAACGACAGTTTTATTCCAAATTAGGTATATCCCATACTATGGTAATCAGGAACACTGAAGAATATTCTTTTATACTAGTTGTGCCCGGGACTTCGTCCGTGTGGAATAGTGACTTTAGGTAGCATTCATACACCCCCTTTTTTAAAAAAAGTTGCCTGTGTCTATCCTTTGGCTCTCGGCTTTCATTAAAATCGGTTCAGCAGTTTTGGCGTGAAAGCGCGACAAACAGACAGACAAATAGACAGAGTTACTTTCGCATTTATAATATTATTAGGGTTTATACAAAAATTCATGTTCAATACAAATCGGGAATGGAATCCCGAATTCTAGCTTATCAGACAGGATTAATGATAGAAAATACTTAAACCTTTTAGCGCAAAATTTAAAGCTTACGAGCGCACTCAGAATAGGATACATAAAACAGAAGTAACGAAGGTTGCTCATCAAAAAGAGCTTGCGCATTTTTAGGGTCAGGCTTTGTTTAAAGCTCGAGGCAGTCTTGCCTTTAGTTAAAAAACATTAAATCACTTTTGAAGACCATGTTAAGGAAAATTATATGATTTACGAAAAAAAATTTAGGCTGCCGCGATGGTGTAGTGTTTAGTGTAATAGACGGGTTGTTGTGGGTTCGATTACAAGTCAAACATTTGCGTGCATGGAATAGTGCCTTGGTTTGTTTTCTATGTATGCTTATAAAAACAATGTGATTTTCTGAAAAACGCAATACAACTTTAATCAAAGATAATATTAGTTTTAAAAGAAAATAAACGCTTTTTTAAAAATGTATAAATTTTTAAACTTTAAGCTTCACGAGTCAAAAGTCATTATCAAAATTAAGTTTGACTTATCAAGATTAATTTTCTTTCTAGTCGTCGCAAGGCGGCGAGTCTTAAAAATAACTATAATACTCGAGTCTTTTCCATGGTCAGTCAGGATTACAAACCATCAGACCAAAACAAAATACAAACATTAAAGGATATCAGGCAGGCGACTTTATAAGTTTTCACTTCTATTGGCAGTCATAAGGACTGCCAATAGAAGTGAGAACTTATAACTTAGAATGTTATTTGAAATATTACGTGTAAATCCGAAATAACATAATTTTACAATTAAGAAATTACGTAAAACTTAAGAACGTCGGTGACACCGGTGACGCGAACCCGTGAGATTTTCCCCTACCAAAAAATGTTCAACTCGGCCAAAGAAGTTTCGTGACGTCAATATATCAGTGACGCGGTGCCGCGAACTCATAAGATTTCCACCTACCAAAAAGTTATCAATGCGGCTAAAGAAGATTTCTCTTCAATAAAATGACCCTAAAATAGCTTCTTAAATCTCTTTAAGACGCCCTCCGGTATAGAGGAGCATCCTCTGACTAGATAAGGTGATGATAGCTTTTTCTTAGGACCAATACGGTTGTTGCTAGAAAGTTGCATTTATACATACATAAATAACAAACATGCCAATAAATAAATAACAGTTTTCGGCAATAGGTTGATGTCTGAATAGTAAACAAAGTAGTAATCTTAATGTTATTGGCAATACTTAAATGTTTTTTTAATATTACAATACATACTTTCAAACGATGGCAATAGGGTTAAGAATGAGATTTTTTTATTGCTTATTATATACTAATTACCTTTCTATTATATTACACCCAATCTCCTGTTTCCTGGTTAAATATTTAGATGATAGTTATTTTTCTTACACGCTGCAGTACGAACGTACACTATAGTGCTATTCATAACTTACAACCTCTTCAGTGAACGAAGAAATAAGCGTAAGATTTTTCTAAAACAATCTTAATCCACTACGGGTTATGTGATATAAATTCTTTTTTTTAGTTACAATCTTTACAAACTAGATACACGGCTAGAATTATTATTGATATGCTTGGTGCTGCAGTCGTGATTCGATGCTATGATGAAATAATGGATCGGTCATTAAAATAAGTTTGTTTAACTAATTTGACGTTTTTCATACAATATATATATATATATATATATATATATAATATTAAGGATTTACAGTTTAATACTTAGGGTACCTATTAATAAAATTGACAGAGCTCGGGTGACAACTAATAAGAAAGAGATTTCTTTTATGATCATTAACAGCATTATACACCAACAAGCAATAAACATTCCATACATTTGAGCGTTACATTCGTTTTATGTAATTTCAATATAGGAAGTGTCTGATAAAGATAATTTCGAAAAAATATTGCTTAACTTATCCAAATCGGTATTGGGTTATCCAATTCGGTATTGGTAAAAACTGCTTTTGACTGACAATCTGAGAGGATGGTTTTCTCTGATAATATGAAACCGAAAACAGTTATCAATAGGCATCATCTATTAAACCATTATTTCACGATTTATTTCATAATTTATACTTTCATAAATTCATGATTTTAATTGTTGTAAATTTTGATCAAATAAAGGATTTGGACATACCTTTACTTTTTCTATAGAAATTTAGGAACACAGATACAAATAATGAACTGTTATGTAAGAGTAAATGAAAAAATATCATGAACATGAATACTTGATCCATTTTATGTAAGTGAACAGATTCAGAACAGAATATCAATTAAAGCAAAAATATTGGTCAGGGTATTCGACGCGGTATTGGGACATCGTTGGCATGTTACAGGCAAAACTGTGGAGATGTTCCGCGACATTTGAAAATATTTTTTTCAAATTTATTGCATTTGTTTGATTTTCATGATGGGCTTTTTTTGTATTTATAGAGTTGCCATGTTAGATTTAAAGAAATGTCCAATAGTAATTGTCCAATATTGTAATAATAGCAGTAAACCAATTTACTCTGATGTCGAAATAATAGTGCAGTCAAACTGTTGTCATGACTTGGCGGGCTTGACTCGCATCGGATAGTAATGTGTAGGTACTCTTATTAATGTACTAATGCACCCTAGGTCGTGTTTTATATATATTATTATATATACATATATTAGGGTAATGGCATAAGTATGATTTATTTGTGAAATGTAGGTAGAAATACCATCTAACCAATAACTAACAAGTGATAAAATCACAACAACAGCCTTTAACAGCCCACGGGTGGACATATACCTCTTTTCTAGAAAGGAGGTTTTTGCCTATAATTTATATATAACGGGAATACGGTTTGTTTCAGGTTTTGTTTGCCTTCGCGGTGACGTTGTTCTGCGTAGTTGTCTGTTACGACAAAGATTAGATGAATTGGATGGTGACACTCAGTATTCTTAACCAACCGCCACACGGACACTTAGATATTTAGAGAGATATATGTAGTTATGTTTGATAGCTGACAGGCAACTATCCCACAGTCTGCCTAATAAGTACACCCAAATCACTAACAATCTCTTATGTAATAAAACACAATCGATGCCGCGATACATTATATTCAGTAATATATTTGTGTATATATGTAGGAACAACATATTTTATATTAGATCCTTAATCAATTCGTTGTTCAAAACCGTTGACGTTGGAAAAATAAATAACTTGAAGAAAGTGGCCAGCAATGTACACATACAAGCATAGTACAAAGACGTTATAGTCTCATAGAAGAGTATACACACATACTACATCTGTGTATATATATATATATATATATATTAAGCACGTGATGAGTCACGTGCTCCCTCGGTAGCTCTGTAACATAGTTTTAACCTGAAGTTCTATCTATACTTCTGATGAACAAATTATATTCATTTAAATTACACACTGCATTTGTTTCCATAGGTAAATTGAATCTCATTTGCTTTGTAGCTTATAGATAGGGCTAACATACGTATCTATGTCCGCATTCGATTACGATTGGATTGGTTGAAAAAGTTTCACGGTGCCGCTAATAGATGGCAATGTTGTGCTATATCAACTTCTATTAATCGTTCATATAAAAGCCACGTGTTTTATTATAAGTTAGTGGTACTGTAACAAACCTACTAAAAAAATAAAAAAAAATAACTCCATTTTACACCGAAGCGTTCTGATATTCTCGTACCTCCATCTTAAAATTTGCGCAAAATATAAAACACATTTAAATATCAAACATACATAATGAAATCTTTGTTATCTTTTAAATAAAGTAGTACATAAAGATAAGTAGACTTTTCAACAGATGTGGAAAAAATATGTTAGGCGTACACGTGACAATCTTGGACAGGTGAATACTTTAACTACTTGCTAAGAAGGCCTATGAATAGTACGCACGGTTAACGTTACAACAATGGAAAAAGAACACGAATCTGATGGATCCGACAGCAATTATTATATTATTTCCATAACAAATCTTACACGTGCCTCTTGCCGCTTGTTTTTCACGTGTTACACAGGTATCTAGAGAATTCGATCATTTTGTTTATAATTTACAGTCCGTGAAATAATATTAACTTATATCAATGTGATTTTAGTCAACAGATCTATTCCGCTGAGACTGTACGGAGTAGTTGTACAAGAAGTATAAATAAAGTAGCAAACTTATACTAAGATTAATAATATGGTAACCCATTTAGAAATACAACATATTTTTATAAATTACGAAGCAGACACTAAGTTTAAACTATTTGAAAAGCAATTCAAAATAAGATGCTATTAAACTTTTCTAACTTATAAATCATTATTATATTCAGAGTGCTATCTGTAGAAATTAATTACAAATCAGTCAAGTCTTGGGTGTCTGTCACATCCTATACATTATAACAAGAATAAAAATTACCTACCAACAACGTCTAACCCCAATACGTTGAAATAATAAAGCTACTTACGATTTCACATTAAAACTTTCATCTTAATATTACGAATATCAATTCATAAAACACATTGCCCAACTTTTATGAAAAGTAAGTCAGTGAAAAGAGACATCAGCTCCACTTAAAGTGGATCGTTAAACGTGACAAATGAAATGATAAACCTAAATCTGGACGGGGGCAGCTCTGATGGTGAGTGTCGTCGTCAATGTCGCGCCGAGCTTTAGTTCCGTGTGAGGGGAACGCTACTCTCCTAGTTACAGGATGTATTACACCAATCACTGTATTCCGTCCCTTATAACTGTTAGGGTTGTCAGCTGTTGTAAAACAATTGCCTTCGTCAATAGTGAATAATTGTTGTCGACACAATCTATGACTATTTTTACATTAATTATGCTGCCATTATGAATATCTCTTTTTAAATATTTCTAGCTCCAATCCGAAGGTAATTCCAGTATAAGTGGTATCATAATCTCTACCTCTAGTACATAACCTCTACGGGTTACGCAGGTTGTTGAAGGTGAATTTCAACGTCTCGGGAAACATTATATTTAGATTTCAATTCTCAAAAGACGCCTTATATTTATAGCAGAGTCAGAATTTGTCACTTATAAGGCTTTCCGATTTCTATTAGCGTCATAATCTAATCTCCATATATCCGAAAGCACAATACGCGCTACACCGTCTTAATCGCAGCCACTACGACCTTGCGTAATATTGCAAGGCTTTCTGTGAAAATTAGCTTCATATATTAGCTCTATCTATCAGCTAGCATCACATGCTAATGCAGTTCTGTTTTATACCCAACACCTCTACCCAGAACGAGACGAATAGGTGATATGTCACATTATCACGTATTTGTCTGTAAATGGCTATAAATAAATATGTGGTCACTACACGTTTGGTGACGACCCTGATTTTGTAGCATTTATCGCACCTATATACTTTATCCTAATATTATGATACTGCTTTGTTATCAAAGTAGTTTAATAAAACAATTATTTTAATATATACATACTTGCTGTTGTTTATGAAAATCTGGTACCGATCTTTGTAATTGATGATAAAAACTCTGTTGAATGACACTTCGGCTGATAGTATTTTTCACGAGTAATTAGTGTGTAACTGATCTAATTCGGTTCGGCAATAACTGTTTAGGCCCTTTTTAGTGGTAAAATACAATATTCATTTATTGCGCTATTAGACACAAACATGACAATTTATGGTCTACTCTACCCCCGACTAAGAAATTTTCAATCAGGCCACTTGTTCTGACACGAGTTTAACATTTTTTACCCATCACAAAAATCTTACGAATTTTCCACTGGTCACGTGTCCAAAAATTGATTTGAATACTTATCCCAATGAAAACTTCGGTGAATATTTTAGAGTTATTTAATAATAAACTATATTACACCTTTATACGTACTAAGTATTCGGAACATTACAGTAAATGTAGTAAAGGGTATTTTACCATATAATAGATAGAATTTACTTATAGCGATCTTTTTGGAATAGCTTTTGTAACGCATGCCATAGCCTTTGTTTAAGAGTTGTGGCATAAATACAGAACCTCTCGTAATGCCGTTTTAATCTCAAAACAGCGAATCTAACAAAATTTCACTTTTGTTGTGGAATGCGTATCTAGACGCGAGAACGTTGCGAATAATTATTTCACTAGCATATAATTATTACATATCGTTGAACTGTAAGTGTTGACATCAAAATCTAAATCATGTTTCAACTTTCTTTATATAAGCGATCTTTTTTATATCCTACTTGATTCTTCTGTCAGCCCAGTGGCTGACTGAAGAATCAAGTAGGAAATAAAAAGGAATGAGTGCAGTCACTCATTCCTTTTTTTGCCGTTTTATACCCTATACTGTTATGGCTTCAATTTAAAGATTGTAAATATTTTAAAAACACTGGAGTAGTTGGGAATGTTATATAACGCGCTCGTTCGGAGACATTACGAATCGACGGCCTTGATTTGAGGCGTAGAATAGCCTCATGGTGGAATAGATATAGAACAATTCGCGAGATATTTACATCTCAAAGAATATGAAGTTTACTCTTTGTACCCGCTGAAGTACACCAGTTAGTTTGTACTTTACATGGTGGGCTACGTGCGGATGGCTTACTACGTTTGGCGCGTCCAACTCGGGCGGCGGCACCACGTGCCGTGCTGGCGCGCCCGCGGCTTTGTGCCCCCAGCGGACGCGTGTACGATCGTCGTCGTTCAGCCACACTCAGCATCCCGGTGGCGAGGACTAACTTTCTTAAATTTGCCCCTAAGTCGCGTGCCATACGGATTATAAATGTTGTTGATACGAAAATACATATTTACATTTATTTATATTATTTACATTTTGCAAAAATTCACAGAAATAGTACAAAGCTATTTCTGAAATAAAGAGTTAAGGTATTCTTACCTTTTCATTCCTTTTATTAATCCTAATTAGATTATTAATAAAAAAAAATATAGTTCATTAATCTTATATAATTAGTTATAAGCTTGCAATATTACCTGGGAATTTATTCTGTTATAATATTGTAAAAGTTTCTAAATAAATAAAAAATCTTCTCGCAGATGCTCTTGTACTTCGAAGACATTCGTTAAACCAATTTATTATTAACTTTCTAACATACCTTATACTTTTATACATGATAACTCTTGTAAATTAACGATCTTCAACGTACCCATAATTTATTAGATATGTCATGTTTGATATGACAAAATACATAAAGTACTTTATATGTATAAGTTGGCAGAAATTTCAAATTGCCAAATTAAAAAAATCCTGATTTGAAGAACATCTGCCGGTTATAAAGCAACTATACTCTAAACTTCTTTAATTCCACTTTTCTAAACTAAACGCGTTCTAAAGGAATCCTCAAGATGTCCGCATAAACTTAACGAATCCTCATTCCTGAGGAGTTGCTTGCCTTCTATAGTTAACAATCTCCAACAAAACTCCAATGTAGTGTAAGAAGTCGAATAGTGTGTCAACAGTTAGGTACAATTAGTGTATCTCCGACACAAAGTCGAAATGAAATGGACCCCTGCTTTCGTCATCGAGGAGAAAGTAGCTTGCACAATATAAAACTATCTCGTGTTTATAAAGTAATCGTCAAGGCCGCCGGAATCCGCTTTCAAAAGTTTTGCCATCATCTTTCTATAATATTTTGTAATTAACATATAATCATTTTTGAGTAATTATGTTTTATCAGTAGTAGAAAGTTATGGCGACTCGTAAACTGAGGATGTAAGCAGTAGGCGCGCGGCGGCCAGGTGTCACGTCGACTGTAAACACTTATGTATTGTATGTATGTATTGTGTTGGAGCCACCGCACAATGGCGCGATAACAGCTTTAGTGATAACACACCGACCAGGTGAGAGCCCTGACATTGAACCACGGCGCGACTTCCTACGCGGCAAGGGTATATACTGCACTTCGCGTGGTCTCCTTAATACATATACATACGGATGAGAGGCACTATGTTACACTATCTAAAGGCTGAGAAATTATTATCTAAGAATTATAATATCCTACGCTATTGTATAAAAGTATTCGTCCAGAATATCCAATAAACAGTTTTATACATAATTCCTTAAAGAAATAATCACCGTGGCTTATTCTCCCATCAGTTGCAAGTTATGAACCATGGCCGTTGTTTTCGGCGTAGATATGATTTATCGTTCGTTTAGAAAGTCTGATATTGATACTTAAGGCCTCGCATAGTACATAGCAACGCTCAAACCGGTCTTATGATAAGCATATTTATAGTTAGAAATGCCATTGAAATTGCTGCAAGCCTCTGAAGTTGATCGATAAGAATCCAATCGAATGCACGGAAAATTCTATTGGATACACAATGGTGACGCCAATATTTGTTTGAATATTTTTAAGGGTGCTCGGGCTCTGATGGAGCAATGCAGGTGTCTGCCACTTAACACTAATAACGTAGAAACGATTATTTCACACAACGGATTATCGTAATATCTGAGAGATCTCGCTCATGAAAACTTAACTATTGATGACATTGAATCGGTTTGATAGTTTGACATTGTCAGCTAATTAATCGAACCAGATTTCATTGTCTATTTTGCCGCCATTCGCAACAATTATATACGAGACTCCGTCCGCTTCACAGCGTTTAAACGATAGTGTAAATTAAAAGGCATGCTTCTATGTTAATGTGCGTTCACCGAGGTGGTATTTTCGGCAAAGGTGAAAGTGTTCGTGTTTTTGAGAAAGGAAAAGTTACTTTTTTGTGGTAAGAGGCGGAGTGCGGCCCGCAAGTGGTGGACCGGCTTCTCCGTTCCCCGCGCCCGCACCTCACCCCGCGCTCCCATGAAAGTGAAACCTGCCGGTGCTCGCTTGCTGTCCACTTTTGGCACTCATACTTCTCATTGTAATATTTGAGCAGTTATTTTGCTACTTATATAAATAATACTCAAAGATTTATTAATTATTTTTACACCATATTTTGACTAAGCGCACATATTTTACATTTATTCGCGGGTATAGCGAAAAACATCTTGTCGATTAAAGACTTTGTTGCAAGTAATTCATGTATTTTAAGTCTTGCATCAAGACTTTAGTAGTCCGGAATACCAGAGGTATGACAATTTGGAAGAGGCAGAACTGTTAAGCAGTGAACTTGTATACCTAAACAGTATGGTTTTCATCTTACTATCACTATTACTGCTGCGGTTGATCTCTGCTGATTCTGTTTATCATTGGAACCTACCACCAACACAATGGTGCAGGTCACGTACACGGAAGGAACGGATTTCCTGTCTGTACTCAGGATAGGGCGTTTGCAAAATTTCCTACACTTCGGTTCAGTAGGTAAAACGTGAAAGCGTATAACACAAAAAAACTCACTTTCGCATTTATTATGTTAAATTATCATAAGTTACGGTATGAAAATTAAGGAGTAATTGAAAATTAAAACAATGCTTATGTAGTAGTTTGTTATTAATGTAGTAAAAGATACAATGCACACGTTATTATGGCAACTATTTCGTAAGAGTGTATCTCCTAGTGAAACATATAAGAGAAATAGTATTGACGGCCTATATTTCTTTCTTTCTCTTTTTTATAGACAACTACTGCACTAAGAATGTATCCTCTATCGAGGGTACTTTACTGTCATAAAATGAACGCAAAAACACCCAGAATTATCACCAAATGTCATTTACACAAAACTTTGTTCAATGTGGGTATCGAAGATGCAACATTAAGTGCAATAGTGGCGAGGCTACCAAACTCTACTCAAATCACTACTCCATCCGAGCTTTCAAATCAAGATAATTTCCCTTTTTAAAATAATATTTCTGTTTAGGTTACCTAATATCACAGTCTCGAAATTATTGTAATTTATATCATCTGGATGAAATGCATATGGTAAATATAGAGAGCGTTAAGCTCGAAAATAAATCTAATTGTATCTCTGAACACAAAATGTGCAATGCATAAATTTCAAGACAATAGTGTAGGATATTCGCTTATGCAAAATTCTAGTTTAAGCGCCTCTCCCCGCGATACAGCGTCTTTATTACATTATTTACCACAACCTCTTCTACATCTATCAGATCTTTCTTACATCGCATCGTCACGGTGCCTTTTAACACATTGAAAAAAAAAGGTTGAGATTCTCAGTTTGGTTGCATTTAGATATGTTTTATCCCTGAAAAGAGTCAATAAGGAGCATATTTAGAAAATAAAATTTATTTCCGTGCATACGTCCCGTTTGGTCAAAATTTTGAAGATTGATTTTATTAAAGATTATTGTTACTTGTCCGTTTTCTTTACTATAGTGCCGCCCTTACCCTGTTCACGTATGTTGTGGTCCAACCACACTGTTTCGTTTTCTTTAAATTCTATATACAAACATTATTAGTTGTGATATTGCGCCTCACTGTTAACATGATCTTGGTACGCAAGCACAACTCAAAATGTTAATGATCGTATCAAGCAGTAATAAACAATAGTTATATGTTAGTTTAATTGCGCGCGCGCCGATAGCCTGGGGTTATCGATACCAGTATGGAGAGACGCGCACACAGCCATATAATATGTAATTAGTCTGTAATTTGATTGACACGAATCTATGTATATATAGTTGTATTAACAAAAAAGTATTTTTAAAATGCCTAAATTCAAATGTAGAATTATATTCAAAACTGTAAGAGGTGCAATTCGTTTGAAATATCTGATTACTTTAACTACGTTACCCATGTTCGTAATATGTAAAATATGTTATGTCTAGTCTATGATGTTTAGGTGAGAAAGATTAATTCCATATTTTTATTTCGCCGTCTACAATCAACGAACACTAGGAACTGTTGATTTCCCAGTGTTTGTTTGTGATTTTTCATCGATAACTTTGAAGATAAAGTAATGTACAAACATTATATTCGCCACGTTTTCACTTTGTTATCAATTTGATTAATAGTTGCCAAATCATTTTTCTTGTGTTTGCTTTTTTTAATGATTATAACAAATACATATCACCATCGTCGACAGCCTATAATAGTGGAGTGCTTGTCATAGGCCTTTCCTAAGCAACGGGGCTAGACCTACTACGGCGACGCTAGTTAGGGGGGGTTGCATTGGTTATAGCATTTGTATCCAGTTTTAGTTTTTCCTAGATCTATATAATAGGTGTAATAGTATGAACAGTACTAGTAATACTAGTTTATTGTGCTGTAGCATAAAAATATGTAGAGATATTTTGAAACCTAAAAGTACTCGACTCATATCCGATAAAACCATTTAAAATAATGGTTTTATCGGACTATTTACTGCATGGAGCAGTAAGTCTTGCCAAAGGACGCTAAAGCTCACGGCAAAGGGTTAAGCTAACACAGAGTATTGAGCACACTGTGGATTTAGGTCAGGTTAGAAGCTTCCAGTTTTAATGGCGGCTTATCTACCAGGTATATGCACCATTTTATTTTGAATGGAAACAAATTATAGTAGGTAGACTTTTGTTCATACACGACTGTTTGTTATGAAACTATTTAGAGCTTGTATTATAACAATCAAATAGGTCATATACTTACTTAAACTTTAATTTTTAAATAGATTCATATTATAGATAAATTACACGTGGACACAAAACAATGGTTAGATTTATCAAACAGGTAATTGTTTAACAATAAGAATTATCAACTATTATACGTTAGATACATTGATATAAACTATACTCTCATTGTTAGAGCTTCTGTACTAACTGGGCATGCGTTATATATACATATATTATTTTTCTCTTTATAAACTTGACGTGTTCAAAACTTAATAAATCTGTGAAATATAGCAGTTTTCTCTTAACATATCAAGAGAAAAATAAAATAAGACTTTGATCAGTTTTAGAACTAATTTAGAGGAACCTAGAGGATACCGTTTGTTGAAATCGACAATTCATTTTGGTGTTAGAAGTTCGCGAAACTAGGTTAAGTAACACGCTATGAAAAATTTATGTCGATAATCAATAATAAATATTGCAGATTTTTTTTTGAGAAATGCAATCAGTCTTGTACAGGTCAGTACTTATTAGATGATAGATTAGTCGTGGTTAGTATCTGATTAAATCCTTTTCAGATTCAGATGAAGTCCTTTGAGGGGGGCGTGAAAAAGTAACTCACAAGGCCGCCATTGTGTGGGTCATCATGCTGCATTGTCTGTATTCGCGTTTAGGATGGTGACCACCAAATCAGTTGAGGAGTTAAGACTTCCCAACAAAGAAAAAAACAATATTTTTTCACGTATTTCAGGTATGTTTTGTATGTAGGTTGAGTTATCCATGAGTATTTGTGCCAGAAGTCACTTCAACAACTCACATTTTTATAAGTTATAGCGGATATGTTAAAACTACAATAAAAACAATGTTTATCATAATAATCAAAACCTTTGACCGCAGATTCAGATATTTCATCTAAGTTTACAATATTACCAACCATAAAAATAAAATAGCTTAATCTTCGTTTTTGCCAATGTGGAAAAGAACATCGTATCGTTAATCTTAACAGACCGAGTTGATTAACAACCGGAGCTCTGAACAAATAATAAATTGACATTTGTGTTCCGAAACATGTGTACATATAAGTTTACTAACATCGTACGATCAAAGTTATATGAAATCTTTCGGTGTTACAGGGACATTTTGTGATAAGGAAAATCTATTGTGAGTGCCGAAACAAAGACCTTTTAGCAATGCTTTTCGATTGCAATTGTAAGCACCGCCTGTTGTGTACAACTACTTCGATACGATTTTTCATTTTAACTTGTGAAGGTTATCCACTATCGGGAAGAGTACAGGGTATCTGTCGACCTAAACAATCTTACTGTGCTAATCTAAATGTGAAAGCTTTGATGGAATTTTCTTACTTTCATTCATGGCCAGAACGGTTCAAAATATTTGGATATTCACACTTATACAGATAGTTTGTTATAAAATATTGACCTATTCTTATTTTTAACTTAAAGTAAGTCTTACAGAAATTTTTGGGGCAAATGTGACATGGGGTAAAAACTATTGCAAATTGTTATATAATATTGTAAAAAGTACATAAATATACAAAAATAACCCAGTATGTAGAAAAAAATCATATAAAAATTAGACATGTAAGGAAGTACACCGTTCCATAAAGAATAGTTAAACGAATTGGCAATACGAAACGTATGGATTGCATTTATTTAACAGAATGTAATCACCTTTAATATCGTCTATGGAATGAAAATCAAATCAAAAATAACCTGTTTCCAACTCTCTCTTTAAATATCTCCGTCGTGCGATGTCGACGCCTCGAGTACAATAGTTCCCCGAGCCGATTTTATATTGCTTGGTCGTCGTTACTTTGGTCGCTACTCAAATTTTAGGTATTCACTACGATACATTTTCTGCAGAAATTATATTTTTAATTGGAAACTTTTACTTAACCTGATTATCTTATCTTTATACACGAAAGAATTTGATTTTGCTCACATTTCTCTTAGTAACTGAGTATATATTGGATGTATCGATAAAAATACCATAGTTGAATCATTATTTGCCAAAGTATTGTTTTCGAGGCTAGGTCCAGACAAAGCGCCATCATTTCCTGGTTACCACTGAACTGGAAATGGAATGATAAGATTGTAAGGTCTGGCATATTTATTTACTTTAAATTACGTATAAAGATTCATTATCAATGTTTATATCATTTTTCTCCTCAAAATTTATATTTTTCATACAGTGTATGAGAATGGTTGGTCGAGTTCAGAGTGGCTTACAAGATGACGTAGCGATAAAATTTTAAATTGTACCACTACCTTGGTGTAATAGGCAATAATGATGAGAAAATGAAAGAATGTTATCACATGTGATGCTCTACAGAAAGGGCAGGCCAGTGGTACCTGTGGCGGACGAGTTTGACTATGAAACTACTTTTGGTACTGGCAGTAGAGAAAGTTCATGAAGCATGCCGTTAAAGATACCCTTCATTTCTGTATTCTCCTAAAATACGAATAGCGTAAGTTTATGTACGTATTTAATGAGCAGGTTCCATTTGTTAACAAGTTTTGCTAAAAAGCTTTTTTAGCCACATAAAAGGATATAAAAAAAAACTGTTAACTTTAGTGACAAATTTAATAACTTCTACTATATATTCAGACTATTATACTGAACCGACGACGGCTGGAGAGATTCAGTTACTAATAATTTTACTATAAAGCTGCAATATTGTGATTGAAATCATTTTGCCAGTATCTTTTATCACACAAACGTACTAGTTGTAAAATTCCTGACAAAAAAACTATAGCGTGTTGTGAGTCAGGTAGCAGCTGGCATTAGTACTTGGCTCGGTACGTAAACATCATTGTTGCCGCTATCAGCTCGGGCACGAGCCTTACCCCCTCCCTTACCACCAACTCCTTTTAGACCCACTCATGCATAACAACTTCTCAGAAATGAAAATAATCTTATTTTTAATTTGACAGCTTTATGACTTTTTTTAGGGATCGAAGCTGAAGACCACACGTCAATGTTTAGCAATCTGATCAGTTTATGAAATTGTGACCATTCTTATCATAATGTGACTCTTTCGTATCTCAAAGAGCACGTTAAGTCTTCAGGTAAAAGTCCCGACAGTGGTCAGGCTTTGGTTATGGATGACAGACGTTTAACGTGAAACATTGACTGACATTCAGCCATGTCGTACTAGATTAAAGATTGAACTCAACCCAGTTTAGGAAAAGGCACTTAGAAATGTACGGTCACTTTCGAAAAAATGATCTCTGCCCTCATCAAGGAGAGTCATGACAACCTCCAGTTTATTGCAACCACCAACAAATTACCCTGCAATCGATAAAAGGGCATAGTAACACAATTGGAAACGACGTTACAGATGAGTTGGCAAAAAGGATAATTGAAATGGCAGTTTGTGGACCGGAACCACTACTACCCTTGCCACAAGCCCAAATAAAAAACATGACTGTGCGCCAAAACCGAAGAAAAACACAAAATACAATAGAAAAAAAATGAGGTCATAGGCATACTGACAGGGCATTGACCCAGATAGCGCTCTCTTTAGGGGATGTATGGAGACAGAAGAAACACCGCAACACGATCTCACAGAATGTAGAAGTGGGTCAGCGGATCAACGGGCGGACATCCTCCAATCAACATCACTCCCGGAAGCAACTAGCGACCTAAAAAGGCTGTTGAGCTCCTGGGATGATCTAGGTTGGAGTAGGAAGTTGACAAACTCTCTGGGAGGGGTCCGGATGGCGTAAGAAAGCGGTTCCCGGATCTCTCCCGTCTCAGGTGCAGAGTGGCACACCGTGTTGTTTCAGTCGGTTCGATTCCGACACACCGCCCCGCCGCAAACCCCGGTTGGGTGAATGCCCGAGGGGGCTTCCAGAGGTAAAAAAAAGGGAAGTTGAAAAACTCACGTACAACGGCCCAATCAAGAGGCTAAGTGCGGAAATGGCCCGTAAAAACGAACAAACAAAAAATAATCTAAGTATCGGCAACCGATTCAACGATATTCCTGAAATTTAGCATGCATAGGGTTTCAGGTTGCTGTTGCGGCAGCTATCATTCATCTTTAGAAAATTTACCGATGAAAAGGACCGGTCATCTAGATACTGCTTATAATTAGAGAAACAACAAAAACGCTTTATATTATGTGACTAACCTATTAAGTAGCAATTTTTGTAGATAATTATTTATAAAACAAACGAGCACACAGATCATAGGACGGTTGGTAGCAACGCCGCTGTTGATAATCTGCAGCAAGAGGCAGAAGTGCGTTGCTTGAGACACTCCTAAAATCACAAGAGAGTTTGGGGAACAGTGATCTGTCACTCAATAATAAGCTATCGCGTTGTGAGCCCGCAGTGTATCTCCGGTCGAACCGACACATTAGACCCAAAGCATGGATTTCCCACGACATATACGACAGCGTACGAAAATATAATCAAGTGTTATATAAATATGCTGGCAGCTGTCACTGTCACTTGTTTACTGGTTAATAGTCACGTGACAATACTTCCTGTACGAATGTTTTGTATCTATTGCTATTTTTTAAAATAACATGTAAAACTAATTTCTAAACTGAAAATATATCAATATTCACAGGCCTAAAGTTAAATTCCAGTGAATCCTGCACTACTACTATTATTGCCTCACTATACCACGATTATTTTTATTCTTTTACGTAATCAAACATATTATGGAAACAATATTCACTACTTAGTTTACTCGGCAAGTGAAAGTTGTGCCATCCAAAAGACTTTAACGCGCGTTGTTTTTATTTGTGAGGCGTAAACGTATTGGGGTGGGCGTGACACGGCGGGTAATAGTCCGATAAAAGTTACGTTTTACCTAAACTACACAAGCTTATTTATTGTTATATTTATATCATCAGTCATACTATGTACTTTAAACGGGAAGAGATTTATTTAAACACGCGTTTAATTATTATAGTTATATAATTAATTTAAATTATATAAGATAGGTACTTTTAAAAATTGTGGGTAAACAGATACATCATCATCAGCCTATCGCAGTCCACTGCTGGACATAGGCCTCTCCAATTTCACGCCACTTAGTGCGATCTATGGCTTCTCGCATCCAGCTCCGATATACAGATACAGGTATCCAGTATAAATGTTAACACATATCGTGGTACGTAAGTGTGTACAACGGTGATTCAACTTATACTGGAATTTAAAAGAAACTGGAATTGACTTAATTGGACCACCAGGTAAAGCGACGATTTTGCCGAAAAGTCTGGATTATTTAAAATATGAGGTTTTTTACCGTGTAAAGGAAAGCTGGTCGAAATCTTTAGTAGTTAATTAAACGGAAGTTGACAGGAAATGTGTTATGTTTATGTCACCTTGCATTTCAAGTACTTGTTTAGCATACTACTAGTATAAAAAGCGCCTAACTCCGTGTGTGTTTCTTTCTCTTTTATGGAAAATTTAATAATTTTACGAGTAGATTTGCCAAGAAGATGTACCATCTTCAAAGCATTCCCTCGCCATATCAAAAGTATAACTTATGAGATAGACTTGAGTTAAATTGCAAGGTTGACAGTATAAAACTGCTTAAAGTCTTGTATCTGTAAGTTTATTTAAAAAACAAGGCTACTTCTGCCAAAAGACAATTGTCTGAATACTTGGTGAAAGAGAGAAATCGTCATGTTCTTTGGCATAAGAGCGTGCGAGTCACAAGTCGGAGATAGCCACGAGCTAGTGTAAGCAGTGAGGAGTCAGTGCGGCGTGCTCGTGTAACCCAGTTGTGGGCATTGTTTACATGCGGCTGTCGACACGTGCAGCTTATGTACACACGACACGCGGCGAGCGCCAGTAATCACTTATCGGTGGCGAGAGTGATCGCGCATCGCGATTATGTCACCGCAATTAAAAAAATAAAAACTATGTGTTGCGTGCGAGGAAGTATCCGAGTGCCGAGTGGCCAGGGTGGGGGTCCTGCCCCCCGCCTGGTGGGGGGTCGCGCGGGAGGGCGGTCGAGCCGCCACGCACCGGCTCTGCCAGTCGCGCGCTGCACGTAGCCGCGCACGCACGCCGCGCGCAATACTCGCGCTCGCGCCGCGATGAGTGATCACTGAGCGAGTGCGTCGCCGAACGCCTCGTCGACCCCATGGAGTATCAGCACCAGCCCATTCAACCGCTGGGGCCGCCGGCGCCGCCGCCGCAGCTGCTGCCGCCCGCGCCGCCCCCGCCCCTGCCCTCGCTTCCTCAGCTCCAGCATGGACACGCTCAAGATGACGATCGGTGGAACCAGTATCACATATGGAGACAACATGTCTTCGTCAATGGTCAGTGCCCACTTGCCGAGACCCAGGAAACGCCCGCGCACTTTCTCCCCAGCCAACGTCCTTAGAGCCGTGATCGATGCTGCCCCAGGGCTTGAGAGCCGAGAAATAAGAGAAAGTGCGCGAGCGCCAATACCAAAACTTTTCGGTTGATCGCGAGTTCCTTGTTTCGGTAACGAGGCCTTTCACCCGCGGCCGGAGTCGCTCGGCTCGCTACGTCCACGCGCCGCTCGCTCTACACTCCACTATACATCGACACTTGGTTTTATTGCCTTTTGATTCGGTTCGCGGTAACATCGATAATGTAGGAACTTATCGGAAAGCACGAGATGTCGCATCCATAGCCTTGACATATGACTTAAGATATTCGTGATACTGTCGATGTGTTGGCGGAGGCGGCCGTGGCGCGCACGTGTCGTGGCTCATGTGGATGGTTTGTTGCTGCTATCTTGAAAGCACGTGTTCTTCTGACAATGCTAGACTGACTTACCGCGTTTTGGCTGTCAGTGATGGGCTGAACGTAACATAACGGCAACCTCCTGTTGTAAGGGCGCGGACCGCGGAAGACTTTGGTAAACCGGATTAGTTCGGAAGGAGGGAAGCCATAGTACCGCTGTGAGTAGCAGCTCACACTTTATGACCGGAATCGCGAATGCTGTTAAAATATTGTTGTAAATAGTACTTAATAACATCTTTATTGATTCATTTATCAATAAGCAGATTGCGTTGTTTTGCTCTCGAACTACAAGTTCATACAAATAATGATGTTGAGTTCACTCTGCATCTATTTATCAACTGTGATAGGCAGTTCTGTAGTAGTTTATACTCTGCAGTTAACATTGCCTTCGCTATGTTAACACATGTACTGAATAAAAAAAATAATTATTATTATTATTAAAATAGTTATCTATTACAAATACGCGTGAATATTTTAATATTAATTATGTTTTTTATAAAGTTAATAATTAGGTTGTAGAATTTTTGTAAGCTATAATTACTAAGTTGCGCAAGACGGCTGGCAGGAGCTGGATGCGAGAAGCCATAGATCGAACTAAGTGGCATGAAATTGGAGAGGCCTATGTCCAGCAGTGGACTGCGATATGCTGATGATGGATAATAGCTAAGACGTAAGTCATCTCAACTGGTAATGTTACAAGAGACAGTTACTAATAATGAAAAAAAAATATGCATTCAAAAATAAACTTTAGTGAATTGACTTACGTATTTCTATATATTACTCAATCATAAAATCTAAAACGCCGTATTCAACCAACCATAAACCTGTGGTTTCGGATTTCTGATAAGTGAACTCTATAGCTTCAATGGCAGAGGTTGACAACCTGAGAGTAAAAACTACACGAGTGTATACAGGTTACAGGAAGGTGTTCTCTTATTTTAAGGGTACATGGCTCTTTAAATAATGTTATACATTTTTTTCACATAGGAAATATCTGATCAGGATATGTATATTTTCACCAAAAATATCGATAAAATTTCTTTTATAAGTTTATTATTATTTAAAATTTAAAATTATTTTAAATAATAATAAACTTATAAAATTATTTAAAATTAAATATATATATAATATAATAATAAATATAATAATAATATTTAAAATTAAAATTATTATTTAAAAGAAAAAATATTCAAATGAAATTTAACGATTCAGAATATGTTATTCAGACATATGCACTTATCCAAAAAATCGCGTCGTTGTCGCGATCTTGCCGCGGATTTAAATATGAAAACTTACATCCATTTCAAATTTCAATAGCCTGGTCTTATATTACAACACACATACAGACAATATCATTATAAAATTATTATGAAACGCAACGAGACCTTCCCAATTTTTTTCGCGCCTTCCTAGAAAATTCGATTCGTATAATCGGAAACGGTGTTTGATATTATTATATTACAGTTCAACTTTCCACTAAATGTTCCGAATTATTGATTTTTATAATAGTTGCATTGTTTAATATGTTTGTCTGTTACGTGTAGATTATCCATGCAATTGCAATGCAATTGATGACTGCACTTTTAAATAAAACAATGTGCAACATTTGAACAAGAGACAATCGATCAAAAAATTTAGTCCTTGAAGTTACGACAATGTGCCTGTCTCAGTTTTCTATTAGTTAGGTTTTATTGATATACATACAGAAAACTTTCAATAAAATGTACCCATATTCTAAAACCACCCACATCCAAAGTCTCCCAAAATTCAATACTTTTTCGTATTCAATACTTTTTGAGCTATTATTCCTACCTATATTAAAAAATCAAGTGAATATTGACCAAGCTATTGTAGTCCGTTTTAGAGTAAACATGTAATATAGGTAAGATTTGAATAATCACTGTCGCCTCTACGTAGATTGGTTCGTAATAGTACAGAGATCACTGTCTCTGTACTATTACGAACCAAAGGATGATGGATTAACATCACCTGAATGTACTAAAGTTAACCATATAATAAAGCAACAACAAACTAGACCGTTCAAGCCTAACGACTTCCTCTTCAACTTTCTCGAAAACACATTTGTGTTCCGCTGTCTCATCATGGAAGAAAACTTATAAGAAATCAATATACAATTTTATTTAAAAGCATATTTATCAAACATGATCTCTCGATAGGAACTATATTATAAATAACATATTTAAGATCGTTTCAGAGGTGTTTGTAAATTAATATTTATATCATTTCTGTTTTATTCAAATCTTGGGTAAACTTACTGGAAATTCAAACTCTTAAAGTTTTTCCTTATTTTCAATTTTCTATATTGAAAATTAAAACAAATTTCCAGTAAGTTTACGCAAGATTTCATCTAATAGTGTCTATTATTTCTATTTTTTTTTCTTAATAATTCCATTGGTTCTATTATTTCTGGTACTAATTTCATTCTTGCTATTAAAGCTTGAACAAAGTTATAGTTCTTGAAATAACTTATCTCTAATTATGAGACTACCTTCGTACACTAAAAAAATTTATAAAAAAGAATATATAAATATATATTTATATCTATTTATAAATGACGTATTTACTTTTATCGATGTTAAGCAATAGTTTGAAATGAACCTTAGTTTGTTAAAAGTTTTCAAAACTATTTATTTCAACTAATATTATTGCACGATCACGTTATGTGGGTGGGGAAAACCTATAGGTTCTTAGTCATTGCTGTCCAAAATTTCAAACAACTAATGTGCCGTTTCTTTTAGAGATACTGTCGTTAAAGGTCTCGTTCTGACGACAAAGGAAAGCGCAGATATAGGCAGTAAGAATTCGGCGGTCAGTAAGGTTTCACACTAGTAGGAGGGGTGAGGTCCGCTGTACGTCATCGTCGTTCATATCTTTTGATCAATTCGAGTGCGGCCGCGCGGACTTTCACTCCGAATATTTGGGAAAAAGTTGCGACCTTTTCGCGACTTTCTCTAGAACCCTCGCCCCGCCGCGGGCCCCGCGGTCGCCTCGCACGTGCTCTCTTCCGCGTGCGCGTGGGCACCGGCCACTTTTACTTTTAAAACTCAACAATGATTTCTCAAGCGATTAAGTAGTGTTAAGTATTTCGAGTGTGAAATATTTTTTATTTATTTTACAACATTCGTTTCGTGAATACATTTTTGACTAAGATTTCATAATAAAGTTTATGCGTTTTTCTTAATAATGAATCGACTGCATGGATGGCGTATTCGTGTAAGTGTGCACCTCGCACTCATCTACTGCGCCTAATGTTGTGGGTTTGATTCCCACATTGAACAACACTTTGTGTGATCCACATATTGTTGTTCTAAGTATAAATATTCTTTGTGTCCATTTCATGTTAAATATGCGTGTATGTTGGTTAAGTTTACCCTGCTTCAAAAAATGAAAATAAAAACGCAGGAGTCGTCTCTTTTAAAAAAAGTAGAATACACTTAGTTTGGCAATTTTTCTCTACATATCAGTATGTGTAAACTCAAATTAAATTAATTGTATGGTAAGTACGAGTGTATAGGACTGCTATAGTGACCAAACTCAGGACATGGCTTTTGCCGGCCATGCTTGTCATATATTTTAAATATATAATCATCATTATTATGGAGGCTTATTGTCCAGAAATGTTATTATTTTATTTTTACGTAAAAGAAGCACGCTATATTCATAGTTAATTTGTCACCTGTTGCATAACTAGCAAACATGAGTGTCTCGGTGCGGTTAGTGGAGTGAAAGAGGGGGTTTCAAGAGGGGCTAGGTGCGCGGGCGCAGGCTTCACGGCGAGAGTAAAAGTAATCTTCCGGCGCGTTTCCGCATTGCCCCCCTCCACTCCTCTCAGCGCTGGGGGCGCGGACTACGCGAGCCCCGCACCGACACCTTCCGACTTTTACTTTCCGATGACGTATGAAGTGCCGCAGCACCTAGCCAATTCACTCGCCTCGACGATCACTGCGATGCCATTTGCATCTTTTATTTTCTTTGTTGTGTTACGGACCGTTTTGGCGACATTGTATTTCGTTTTTTGACGTCTCTAAAGTAATTTTATTTTAGAAAGTCAATTTTGCAAATTTTACCGAACGACAGTTTTTATATATGACTTGACTTTTATACAGTTACCGATACTTTGTAAGACTGTCGTTTAGGGGAAATTAGGTACTAAATGCCAATATTTCACCTGTCAACAATGATCATTTATGTACGTAAAAAGGAAAATTAAGATCAAAGAGAGCTTTACTGATAGTTGTTGTATGTTCAGGGCAAGTGTAAAAGAACAGTATAAAAATATTTTATATATCGTTCAAAACATATGAAAATCAACAAATTTTTGGTAGACTTTAAGCGTTGTAGACCTGTTCATAAGATTATTTTAACATTAACATTGTCAAAGTCGCCATAAAGCATTAAACATATAATCAATGAAAAATTACCAAAGTAAAAATTTAGAAAAAACTTACTTATTTTATTAATTGGCATACCATTTGGGATGAATTCACCCCGTTTCTGTACCCCTGCTACTAATTTTTCCAATTTTTCGATTTCCTCACGAGAATGAGATCAACTATAGCTAGAGTCTAATATACTAAAATCATCCCTGTAATGTGGACTCTTTAAGACACGAATACCTTTTGTGTCAGTCTGCAGTTTAAAAAATTTGCTAGAATACACAAAGATATAGGCTATCATATAATATACGAATCATTAAATATCCAGTAGGTTATACTTAATTCTTGCGTTTCAGGTAACAAAATCACGATGAACCTTACCAATTCATAATACGGTTTTTTAGGAACTATAAGCCTATACTTTATCTTTTTGACTATAAATCACATTTCTTTTTACAGTTAACCGTTTGAATCTATATTTCGTGATGCAAATTAAATTTATCATCAAATAATATGGGACAATCAAAACAAAGATTGATTATGCAGTTAGTGTCAGGAAAGAAAACAAGAGCCATAGAGTAAATATTTAGACATTTAGTGACCTTTTTTTGTCTATTTATACCATCGCAACCGTGGGTTATCACCATACACCTAATATATTATCATACTCATAAATACAAACGAAATTGAGGTTTTCAAGTATGATAAAACATTTGTGAATTGGATTTTTTTTGTATTTCTGTGACCAATCAACATAAACAGGGTTAGATTTCAGTGTGTCAGTCCGTGTTAAAATGTATGGATTCCCAGATGAGCGTTCATTTTGTAATTCTAATATGTTATACTGGTTGCATGTGCCATCAAGTTGTTGATCAGATGCTTGCGAAATTTGTCCCTCAAGTGACAAACGGTGAATATATTGATTTTTATTTTAAATTCTTTTATTTGCTCGGCGTCACTAAAGTTTGGAATGACTTATTTACGTTTCTTTTTTGGACAGTTTACATACAAGAGTAGTACCATGAATAAGAAGACAAAGCCTTATTTCGATATTGAATTAAAAACTACTCGATGAATTAATAGTATTTTCAAGCGAAAGTAACAATTTAAATTAGTTAGGGGAGTAGACGAGAATTAATACAATTTACTTGTGTTACACATTTTATTCTCGTCTACTCGCCTGTTTTGTACTTGAGTAATGTATTTTTACTCAAGTACAAAACAATACTTGAGCTATTAATACTCGGGATTGTATGACCATGATCGTATTTTTCAAACCTGAGATTGTGAGTCCAACTTCTATCCAGTACAATTAATTGTAAAATAAACACGATCACTTGCTCTGGGTCTGGGTGTGGCACATTAATAGTTTTTGTTTTAAGACAGATATAATCGCGTAATTGTAAAAATATTGTAGGTCAGTGTATTGTTATTTTATAGAATAATAATCGTGCCAACAACAAATATCTTTTGGGTCTCATTTGAGCATTTTAATCAATATAATTCCAACGCACCGAGCGTTGGAATTATATTGATTAAAACTAAATATTGCTTAGGTGAAAAACTTTGTGAAAACGTATAAAAGCAACTTGTGTATAACTAAAAAAAATACCAGTAAGTTACAGAAAGTACAGGTTGTACTTCGCGTCGTACAAAATATTTCAAAACGTCGTTATTGTAACTAAGCAGGTGCGGTGAGGACACGTGATTTTGAGGAATTTATTTTAGGACGTAAGTTCATTTCCTGGGCGCTTGTGTTCAGCTCTATAAACACGTGATAGGTTTCATAGGAAAACGTCCTTAACTGTCACGAGACTCTGTCCGTTATACTTTTAATAAATATAATAATAGTAGTAATTCATAGACATACCTTATACTAGACTGGTTATCAATCTGCTGATGCAAACACTATGTATGTCTCAATGCATTTATATTATAGACAAATTTTACCCAGACACAAAATATGGTCGTGTTCATCAAACGACAGTTTGTCCTGGATGGCAGTATCGAGTCTCCTTCCCCTGACTTAGCTGTAAATAGTTCAACCAACAGTGTCTGAATTACATTGCATAAAATAGTTTAAAGGAGCTGTAGTTGCTGCATAGGCATAGAAGACTATCTTGTCTGGGTGTTCAACCTCGACTTAGTATTTGTTTATAGATCGCCTAGGTTCCACCACCATGCCACACACCAAATAAATTGATTTGTATATGGTTTATCGATGGCTTCATAAGTAAATATTGAGCGCATCATTTAAGTTGTAAACTGATGACTTTCTCGTTCACTTTCGCTCAATTCACACGTTTACGAAAATGATCGCGCGTCGCCGGAAAACACCTGCTTTCTCCGTTGCGCAAGAGCACAGCCACTTCCCGCTTGGCCGCCGCCCCCTTCCCCGTAGCACCCCACTTCGCCTGCCCTGGTGGTCCCCACTCGTGCCATTCACGGCACTCCTCACCTATTTTCCGAGTAGGAAATGAGTATGTTACGCAATATCAGCTTTCCACCGATGCACGCAGCATTCCTACTGTGGCACCTAGTATTCGTCAGTATTAGTATTACATTATGACATCACACGTGCTGTATCCTGGTTCCTTTGATAGACATGATTACCAACTAATAATAACCGGGTTTGCCATACTCGGTAATTGTAATAAGCCTTATTATCTCATGACAATAGTAATTATAGCAGATGCCGTGCGTCGCGTAATTTGCGTCGAGGGTAACGGTGTGACAAGATTATACGTGGGTTTATGTTGATTGGCATTAGCATAAAGACTAAATAATTCGGAGGCGCGTCACTTTCTACGACTGTATTGGAAGAAAGTGAGAGTAAAAGCGCCGCCACGCGCACCGCGCGGAACTGGCCCCGCGATTCGGGCACTTTCTCCGAAGGCTGTTGACGCAATAATATCGAGATATCATCCTTTGAACAGTCACGTATACTCTTGTTGAATCTATTTTCTTTGTTATAATCGGCTGCCATGGGCTGTATGCGTTGATGATTGTTGTCATCGACATGGTCAGCATAGTTTAACTTTCTCTGAGTTCGATGAGAGTAAGAGCGCAGCGGCTGATTGACTGCACATTCTCGTCTGCGATAACGTCCATAAAATTGGTTTTTCCCTATAAACATCTCAAGTACGAGTGTTGAATGAACAAATTAAAATTGTAGAATTATAATGTTGTTTCAAAGGTTTCTAGAGACTTTACAAACTACTGTATTTTATAACACAATAAAACGTTCACTATTATTTCTTAAGTTTAAGTTTTATGTATATTTTAGAATAAAGTTTTATGTACTCACCTTGTTAAAGAGAGATTCTTATGAAGAAAGTATACAAAATAGTTAAAAATAATTTCATTTTGTTTTGTGATGTCCTAAAGTTGGACACTTTACTGTAGTGTTATTCTACACACGTTTTATTTCCATGGGACAGTCATCCCACTGTATTTTATAAAGTACCAATTTAAAAAGTCAGAATTCAAATAGAGTATGTTAACAACATTTTCGATATAATTTATTGAACACCGAGTATTCCGCATATATTGCTTCCTCCCCGTAAAGTGTTAGAAAAAGCTGAGATGTGTATTAGTTGACAAAGCAGAAAGTAATTTCATCGACACCGTCATAGCTTGCTGGAGGTGGTTGTATAATATGTTTGAATATGTAAAAGCATTACGGGCTGACGTGCGAGTGCGCGCCGAGGAAAGCGTGGCGCGCAAGTAACGTAACTGCTGCATGTGGGTTACTTCCCACTTCCTACATCGCGCACAGCGAAGCGCACAAATAGGTTTTTTTAAAGGAAACTCGCACCACATACTATACGATCGCGTGCCTTTCCCACGATTATTGTGTCATTGTATTAGAACGTGTTAGGGTTCTATTACTAATATTGACATACTCTACGCCTACTGTTTGAATTTACGTTAGTATCTACCAAAGAAAAATTGTGATGTGTTTTAAGGCAGTTCAATAACTGTATACTCTTCCGGGGCTATTTTATGATTAACTACCAGCCTGCTCTGGTTTCGCACGGATATCAGAATATAAATGTGGTAGTGCCGTATAAACCTGTTGCTTTCAGTTTTGTAAATTCAAATCTTTCTAATGAACTTTTTCTTACTCCTACTTAAAATCGAATCTGTAATTTTGTAGCTTATGTGGTTCTAATAGGGAGACACGAAGGGGGTTATTTTAAAAATATTTAGTCACGTGATTGAAAAAAAACAAATCTAGTAAAAGTACCAAATTACCCTTTGTAAAAAATTTAATGTTATCGCCAATGTCATCCTTTTTCTCCTCTTGGTCTGCCAAAACGTTGAAGTGAAATTCCAACAAAAAACTGCAAACTGCAAAAAATAGCAACACTGTCTCAACTGGTCTGAAAACATGAACGACTTTGTATGGAGGAGCGTAAATAACGTTGATAAACAATATGCCAATAATAGGCAAAGAGTAATTATTTAGGATTTGTTTGTTGTCCTGTGAACAAAATAGCAGTTTCTTAGCTTGCTGCTACTCAATTTACATGATGATTAAAATGCCCTTATAAGCATTGTTGTTACCAAATACTTACTAATAAAGTTTTATAAATAATTTCTATTGAGGTGAATTAAAGTTCTTCTTTAAAACATAGTTTCACACCTAAATTGGTAATCACACTTACATTAAGTAAAGGCTATATAATTAATTCTTCATGCAGCAAACTGCCGTACTAATTTTGATAAAAGTTATAGAGGTAGGTTCCCCGAACAACATATAGGCTTTTGATACCAAAAAGTATTGTTCACGTGAAATGTGGCAAGAATTATATTTTTTACTGTTCTTTTAAACTACTACTAGTTAACTAGTTAGTAATAAATATGGTGATATTCATCTGGTGGGAGTAAAACAGAAATGAGCAGTGCAAGTGAGACGTTTGTACTCGTAGGTGATGAGAGCGCGTGTGAAGCGATGTGTTAATGCGGTGGCTCGCCTTGGCTCGAACTGGTCGTGGCGGGGCTCAACACACATGTCACCGCAAGTGGCGAATTCACACCTGATAGCTTGATAACCAGCTACAGAATTCAATGCTCGAACTTTTTGTGGGTCACGGCTGAGCGTGTGCCGGCATCTCGTTTAGTCTATCGTAAACCAGGATGGTGCTTTGTTATTGTTTTATTATCCTTTTGTCTAAAATTAACGCAAAAGAATATTTACTTGTTCGTTGCAAATATAACTTGAAAATATTTTTTTAGAGTATACGCATGTTTTCGATATATTTGAACATGACAAATCAAACCTTGCTATTAAACACCTGTAATTTGAATCACGACATGTTCCCCTTTTGCGAAGTAAATAAGCTGTATCAGTTTAGTCATTTACATTATAATTTGTCTCTCATGAATCCAACCAACAACCTCTGACTCAGTAAGTAACATTATACTGAGGAGAATGTGTTTTTAATCCAATCAAGATTATTAAACTCGTAGGTTCACTCCAGTGTTGTATCTAATCAATAGAGAGAAAATATTTCCCGTTTTTTTCTTTTATATTTGGTCTCTCCTTTTAATTTTATCTTGTTTAGTTTTTTGTATCTATAATTTCGTATTTTAACAAAACAGTGCTGTGTCACAGATTCTAAATATTTTCAAACTGCTAAATAAATGAAAAAAGTTGTTTGCGCGATTTGGACCAACACATGCAGCGGGCAGGCCTATTTGTAATACTTTTACTGAATTAAAACATGACGTTATCCTCGAAATAATTAGATAATTTTAAATAATTCCTTCTGTATTGAACCGAGTAATCATTGAGGCAGGTCATAGAGTAGGTATGTAATAGTATCATCATGATCATCATCATCATCAGCCTATCGCAGTCCAGTGCTGGAAATAGGCCTCTCCAATTTCACGCCACTTAGTTCGTTCTAATAACAGTACCATAAACGCAATACCGTAATTGCAATGTAGGGAACGAACGTTCTGTGTGTAGAAAATATACAATATTTCATAACAACCATTTATTAACTAAGCGTCGAATATAGCGTAATGAACAGGGAACGGTCGCACAGGTTTATAACTCTATACCAATATGTTTCTGTTTTTCAACTTATATTTAAATTAGGTACACGTACTTAAGATCACAGTACATATCCGTTGACCTTACAAGGTCTTGTGTTGTTTAACATTTAATAGAACATTTGTTAAGGCTTTACGCTTCGCGAGGCTGTGCTCGCGTCGCTTCTGCCTCGTGTTCGAGTCACGCGGCGGAACACGAGCACCCCCGCAGCGCCGCTCCCCCACCCG
This sequence comes from Hyphantria cunea, assembly GCA_003709505.1. Lineage (NCBI taxonomy): Eukaryota > Metazoa > Arthropoda > Insecta > Lepidoptera > Erebidae > Hyphantria > Hyphantria cunea. Next base: position 65,084 of record PKRV01000984.1, on the reverse strand, counting down.
CCAGCACTTGTGGCCCGCAACGTGCCCCTAATTTGCTCACCTTCGACACCCGGCCCTATATTCATGAACTTTCAATTTTCTAATACAACTATTGTAGGCTTCGATTGAAGTACTTAAAATTCAGTCGCTTTTGTTCTTGATTTGACCTAAATGAACAAATGAAGATCGCATGAGGAAAATGGATTCAGATTTATGTAGGTATTAGATTGAAGACTCACTGGTGGTTCTTGTATTGTTATTATTGTAACTAAATTATAGGTCTCAGTTGAATTGTTGAGGTTTCATAAGAGACACTGCATACATGTCCTAATCTTTGATGAATCTACATACGTATAAATGCTTCATGTATTGAATGTTTTTTTACGGTTTTTAAATACTTAGTGCGCAGATCTTGACACATAAAGAAATATTTAATGAATGTACGTAGGTAGAACCGATAAAACCGATAAAATCCATGAATTATTATCGCTTGCGTGTGTAGCGGTCTTTTGATATAAATACAATGAGAAATGCATTTGAACAAGATGACCAAATGTTACTCACGTACTTTAACAAACCAACTTTATATGAAAACCTGTACTACCTACAGTCGGGATAGTTTCCTGCTAAAACCAATAAACTGAACATTAACAGAAATGAACCTTTAGAAGGTGCTCGTGATTAACTGTTAGCTCATAACTAGACGCGTGTGATCTAAATTTTCAATGGGTATATAATAAAATCTTACTTTGATATATTTCTTGAAATTAAGACCCATCGCTATATACAGGCAAATTACGTTCGTATTGAATTTACCACTGACAGCCAACTAGATGTTATTCACACGTCATCAGTTGCCCAGAGCGACAAGACCACGACATGTTTCTATTTCTCGGTAAATAACAAACGCACTTTATAACGTGTCTCGAAACGTATATTGTTATATAATTTAATCTCCCTACTTTCATGTGACAACATATCTTTACATTATCTTGTATTTAATAACTGCAGGCGTGTATCTGTGAATGTTGAATTGCTCTCGCGAATATAAATGAAGGTGTGCAAATGCTCTGCGAATGGTTACATTCTCGCATGTACAGCGATGTCCTACAATGTCGGTTGCCACTGTAATAAAGCACATGTTAGATTGCAGTGGCAACACTGCGCCGGAAGACGAGCGCGGTCGTGGCGGCGCGCTGCGACCCCGCCGGTCACCGGGCTGACGCCCCTATCATCATTGTTGCAGGCAAGTCGGTGAACAGTAAGGACCCGCTTGAGGACAAGAAAGATGACAGTGACCTGTGGGAGGCGCAGGCTGCCTTCCTGGGGCCCACGCTGTGGGACAAGACGCTGCCATACGATCCTGATCTCAAGGTACAAGAAGTCAGTACTCGCAACTTTGTTACCTACTGCGTGTTGCGTGTCGTGTGCGTCTCTCACCGGCTTTCCTAATGTCTTTGCCACCCGCACTAGGTAATAGAGTCGCTAGCTTGCCCACCCCTGCAATACCTCGCTCCCCTTTGTTCCCTCCGGCACTTTTGCTTTTAATGCATTTGAGTGTTGTTTATAATTTGTTTTATTTTTTAATTTATATAATGCAAAGTGTTGAACCTTATAGCCTAGCGAATATACGCAAAGCGAATGCAGATGTTCAATTTTTATTTGAGCGGTGTTTGAAATAGTGTTGAGTACGGATACGCTTGCGAGCGGGCGGGTGAGCGACTCGAGCGCAGAGAGCGCGGCCACAGCGCCCGCGCGTCCTCGCGCATCGTGATGAGTGCTTTCTCTGGTGTTGCAGTATGCAGACTTAGACGAGTTCCTGTCGGAAAATGGCATGTCCGGCGAAGGACTCGGAGGCGCGCACCTCGGCGGCTCAGCGTTCGGCCCCGCCCTGGGGCTTCAAGCGCCGGTCACCAAGCGCGAGCGTTCGCCTTCGCCCTCCGACTGCATGAGCCCGGACACTATCAACCCTCCGCTGTCGCCCGCTGACTCCAGTAAGTTCTAACACCTTTATCGTAGCATGAAACAGGCTTCCTCTCTGTGTGTCTATGTATCCTCGTTTCGACTGAACTGTCCTTTGCTTTGACCATAGTATGAGAACGTTATGAAAATATAGATATTTACTTTAGATGTTTCAAAATTACGGTTCTTATGAGAGAGTGCTATTATTAAAACATTTAATATTCCAGCTTATATCATGCGAACAAGTAAACCTAGGTAGTGGGATTTGATTATAAAATATGTAAAATTATTCACTACAGAATACTTGTCATTGTTATACGAAACTGTTCGTTTTCTATAACTTAAACAATGAAATATTTTCAAAATGATCGATGATTTGTGTAAAAGAAGATTTAATATTAAATATTCATTAACTAGTAGCAGCAATAAATCCCGTTTTTGAATAAAGTCAATATTCAAAACTATAATACCTACGTTTCGTAGAAGTCTGCAAGTTTTGTTTTAAATAATTTTGAAACATCTAAATATGGGTTATAGTAGGATTATATTTCCTTTTTTTTTCTCAGAACTTATTTTTGTTCTTTTAAAGATTCTCGATTACGTCAACATGTAAGTAATAATTGTATTCGACAATGATTTCAGCGTTCTCAATGGCGTCATCGGGCCGTGACTTCGATCCCCGGACGCGCGCTTTCTCCGACGAAGAGCTGAAGCCGCAGCCCATGATCAAGAAGTCCCGGAAACAGGTAAATGATGTTAGTGCGCTGATCATTCCTAGCGGCATGCTGCGGACCGCCTTGGGTGCGGCGCCCCCGCCTGCGCCACTGAACGACGCCATGCCGCTTCTTTTCTTGGGAGATTTAAACAACTCGATGAAAGAAGCGGACGTGACACTGTCTGGAAAGGTCAATTTCCTTGTCATACAAATCTAGCTCTCACACTGCATCGTAAAAATTTAATAAAACTTTAAAATTTAGAGCAGTTATAAAGGCGTGTGAAGTGGACTATATGACAGGAGATGCCTTTACGGCGCGATGCTCCACGCACGCTTAGACTTAACAGCTTACTTACCACAATAACCAATGCCCGCGTCACTGAAAGCACTCGCACTATCTTCTCATAAAGTATTTGCGGCCCTAATAGCTTTTGCAGACTAACGGGTTTGTGTAGGTAGTTGTATGTGCCGGCGGACAAGATTATCTGACAAAATATATACAATATATACTCTTATAACTTAACGCACGTGATTGTCCAATTAAATTTTAAAATCCATATGATCAGATAATTTAAGGTCTGTCATCAAACTGGTCTTTCTCACATAATCCAAGTGCCAATGAAGCCTTTTTGATGTCGATATTGAATTCACATCGAACACAATTCTTGTTTCGTCTCATAATGTTGATTCGCGTGGGATCTGACATGGATTTACCAGTTCTTGTCATAATATCAGCACATTATGAAAGCTACCTAAATAACGTTAAAGAATACCGAGTTTGAATGATTGGGAATGCAGATAAAGCCATACGAATTTTTAAATTAGAAGGAATTGCAAGTTTCAATAAAGAAGTCCAAGTATTGGTAGTTCTGTTTTCTCATCATATATATTTATACGTATGTATGAAATCAGAGGCGAGTCCGTTCAGCTGTTCTGCCTAACCAGTTTTCATATTTTTTGTTATTGGAAGGTTCTGTTGCATTTATTCGTCGTCGAGAGAGGAAGTGACCTGACTTTCACCCTTCTCTAATTAACTTTTATACAACAAATGACTTTGGTTTTGTTTTAAACCTGTTTGTGATTTATTTTTTAATGTTAAAGTATACAAGTACATTTGTCTAAATAAGATATCAACGATAATCAATTTAATTTAGCAAGCCACTTTAAATTACATTATTATAAAAAGAAAATCAGACGAGTTCCGTATTTACATTAAAAAGAGGTCCGTGTCTGTCCAATCTCCCAAACCGGTTCACTTTTTTCATAAATGAAAGGTATTAAAGAAAAAACAAAACTTTCGCCCTCTTCAAGATTAACCCACATGCAATTTTCACTATAATTAGGTACATTTACTATATTTTTGTAGCTTTCTCACTCTATTTCGTGGTCTGATTGAAGTACGCAATTGATGAGTAATTTTATGATCTTTTGATTACTCCTAGTTGAGTTTAAATGAAGGCGAGTACAACTCTAACATTATATATATCCTCGCTAGTTATAGTCATTCGATTTCTTTGCATTTGTGGGGAACACCTAACTCCAATTTTTCTATCTACTCTCTGTGCAACGACTCGACTGCAACAATGTTACTCAGATTTCTCTTTCCACACCTATTTGAGATCAATATAAAGTGACTTTCATTGGTATTTGGAAGAATTTGCACAATACACATTAAGATTTAAGAATTATTTCATTTTTCTTTTGGCCCAGTTAATGGAAGCTGTTTGAAAAACTTTCATTAACTTGGTATTACTCTAACTTCGGTTTCGGGTTAGCAATGGAACGTTTCGTCCCTTTTAATTGTATTTGATTTAATACATTTTCTAATTTTCTTAAATAAAGTGAAGAGTTGTTCCATTTCTGACACGTGAAGGTACAGTCTAGAGTCTAAACTAGGTATGAAACTTTTGGGACAAAACTAAGCCACAACAACATTTTCGGATGATGTTTTCAACAGAAATCAAAGTAATACAGAAGAAAATTGCAAAGCTTATAATATTTACAATTATATTAAATTAAGTTTATAATGTTTTTAAATTAGAGTTAATTCAGTATGTGCCAATCATTATTTAAGAATTCAAATGAAATATACATGAAAGAAAGCTAAATTCTAAATCTAAATTTCAGCTCATGACTGTACCTGCTGTGTTTGGCATAAGGTGAAAAGTGAATAAAAGGTCTCTAGTAAATTAACTCACTAACATTACAGCCTAATCCTTATAGTGTTAAGAAAAATAGCAAGGTGGGGAACAAAGAAACATACAAGCTTCTAAAGCCTGTAGAGTCAAACTATGTACACCTGTATATGTATATATATTTGGCATTACAAGACTTCTATGATAAGGAACCACGCCTTTAACTGCTCTCTAAAACAGTGAGGTCACAATTTCAATATAAAAGTACTATCTGCTACACACCTCTATACTACGGCTACGGATTCGCGATCGAATGGTTTAAGGTTGGAAACCTACTCAGCAAGCTACTGACGTGAACTCACATTTAGTTTAGCGGCATGGGTTAACGAGAATATGAGTAATGTACTACCTACTTGTATTCTCTGAAAAAATCTATTTATCTACGACTTGGTTTGTATACCTTAAAGCTGAAACATTGTAGTTTTGTTTCGACTAGGAGAGATAAAAACATAGTGAGTGAATGTGAGGCCGAGGCGTTGTGTATGAATGTAGAACAGATGATAAAACAAGCACCCGATGGCCGCTCCTGGGCTGATCATGTGCTTGTTGTTGCTTGTACGCTATTGTAAGTCACAAAGAGATAACTTTAATTTTGACGTATCTGACTCTATCGTATTAGAATCACGAGACGCTTTAAAACTATTGCAGTAGCATATTTGCGTTTTGCACGGACAATGTATTTAAATATAAGGAGTATGTGTTTGAGAGATACATGGCATATATTAAATCTAATATTATAAGTACGCAATGGCTAATGAGTGAGTGAGTGTCAGGGCGTATAAAGTTTTTAAACCAAGAAATAATGTATAATAAAATCTATTACAATGAGTTCAGCCTTTGGGTATACCAAAAAAAATTTATATTTTATTATAATTGATTATTAAATTGGCAAAAAACAGTACAACCTTCTACATTTTGCCTTCATGTGTTGCCAATTCGATCTCCTAATTAAACTCAGGTAACACCCACAATCAGACACAACACTAACAGTGTTATTTGCCGCAGTCAATAGGGTAGAGGATTTTACCGATCGGGCGCCTCCAATCCGAGCAGAAGATTGCTGTGCACTTCCTGGTTTATACTTTACAGGTTGTAAGAGTACTCTTGCGGCAGGTAATGTCGGGATAAGTACATTAACTTAAAATGGCATCGCGTCTAAGAACTCCACTGGATAGCTGGATAAGCTTAATAATTTTAATAAGCATTTTATTAGAAAGAAGATACGTCATGGATAATTCTATTCATCAAACTTGAAGTATACATACGTATAGAAATATATGCAAACAAGAAATCAGTTTCTGGTGTCATTGTTAAAGTAGATTCTGATTTAACTTTTAAAGATAAGGTCATAAACATAATAGTTAGGATATTAACTCTGCTTGCACCGAAGGCGTCAGGGATATCAATGAATAAAGTTCGCGTACGATATGTGCTACTGTTCCTTGCCTTGATATTTCTCGTGATATAAATGGTTTCAAAAGGTGTATCGAATTGCCTAGAGCACGTGATAAGATTTTCAATGCCAAAAGGGATTTAAAAGAAGAACATTTGTTATTGTACTCCGGGCGAATGGTAGTTAAATTTGAGAAATCGTTTCATCAATCATCAGTCCATACAACTTTGTTTTAGTTTTTAACCGGCACGTGATAAGATATAAATATAATTTATAACCTAATTTAATTTATGATAAGTTATGAATATAATTTAAAAATTTACAAATTGAAGATCTGAAGTCTGATCAAACGATTACTAGTACGACACCAAAGGTGTTTCTTATAGTCAATGTAGAATTATAAAATTATAAGTTAATGTACTTCAATACTTCGTTTAATGCAGTTAACATGTTTTTGTCACGAAACATGAATTAGACTCATAAAAAAATCAATGGTCAGTATATCGCAGGCAGCTCTAATTGATACGCGTAACCCGGCATTCATAATTTTTTTATTGCCTTCTTTATGATATATGGAATTACTCTCGTTGAGACGGCCCATACTAGCCACAGCCTATGGAGAAAATTTAACAAAGAATAAGAATTAAATATCAGCCTATACTGACTCATAATTAAAAAGGCATCATTTTTTTTTCAACTGACCTTGTTTTGGGTACCATTCAATTGTGAGATGTGTATATCTTCGATATCATGACATGTGCAATTTACAGTAAAATGTACCAAATATTAAATGAGTGACCAATATGAACTTTCATATAGGTACTTGTATTATCATAACAGTTCGTTTGTTAACAGACAGAGGGTTTCTCCATTCGACCGTATATTTTTTATTAATTAAGCACATAATTGTCATGCATTAAACGAAGTTTGGAGGAGGTGTCCACGTCCCTAGCGCACAACTCTCTGGAAGTATCTATGGAAACATTAGAAAGCTAGAAAATTAATAAGTAAGTTAGGTTATATTATCAAGTTCCGTAGATATTTCGATATAGTTGTACCTTTTGTATGAAGTGAGCGGCTGCACTTGACGATCGTTCAGTGTCGACTGCAAGCTGTGACCATGTTGCTATGATGGGTGGTGGGAGATTAATATCTGTGGCGCGAGGTATCCTAACCCCTTGTCCTGGTCATTGGCAGTTTGTGCCCGATGACCTTAAAGATGACAAGTACTGGGCTCGCCGGCGGAAGAACAACATGGCGGCGAAACGGTCCCGTGATGCGCGTCGCATGAAGGAAAACCAGATTGCCATGCGGGCAGGATACCTTGAGAAAGAGGTATGTTTTCATGAACGTTAACTTGATCTATAGCTCGAAGGACTAAAATATTAAGAACAATTTCAGAGGGCCAAAATGTTGTAATAACGTAAACATATACGTATGCAGCGGATGAAATATAGTGAGACACCAAACCAATGAATTAGGCGGCATAATGTCTGACTCTTACTAAACAATGCAGCAGGTTTTAGTTTACTTACTCTTAAATCAGGTATTATAAAGTTTTCTTCTCTTAGAATATGGGGCTGAGGCAAGAAGTGGAGTTATTAAAGAAAGAAAATCACATCCTGCGAGAGAAGTTGTCTAAATTCGCGGATGTATAGGCAGCCAGGAGCCTGCATTCACCAACACCTTCCCGCATAGCACAAACACGCCAAACGACATGTAAGTAAGAAGTATCGACACTTTAAAACTTTATCGGGCTTAGTGTTCAATAATATAATTACTATTTTATTAATATTAAAGATGATGTACAACGTTGTGTGCAGGTCGCGGGCGCAATGCCAGCGCGCGCAATCTTGGCCGCGTCGCTGGCATCGGACACAATCCTCCGTCACCCCGCGTCGCACCCAGCCACCCGCGCCGCCCGGTGCGGCCCGGCGAGCTCGCTGCGCCGCACCGCTGTTGCCGACGCTATTCCGAACGTTCGCTACGGGCCCCAACACAGCATCCGTCGCCTCGGGTCAACCTCAACGCACCCGGTCTCGTAGCGACCCTCTGATCTCGTCGGTGAACTTCTGTAACTTGTTTGACTCGTAGGTTTAATTGATACTGCAGTTACCGTAAGTTTATCTACTTAGTTTAATAGGAAAATCTTAACCAAAGTCCCGTTCTGATCTTTCGTCGTCTCTGATTCCCTTCTTTCGGCCTAGTCCGACTCTCAACAGGGTTAGTCGACGACGTACGGACCAAATTAATGGAAAATTGTTATTTTTGAACGGTATTTGTTGTGTCCCGTCCCGAGCGTACGTCGCGTCTCGTGGCGTCCGCGGCGACTGTCCGACCCGAGTGCGGTTATTATTGTAATAAGTTAATGTTGTTGAATATTTATGTATATCGATACCGGCCACGGCGGCGGCCCGGCCCGCACGCATGTTTGCTCAAGTGGCTCGCGTACGCAAGTGTAGTGGCTGCGTCTGTATATAGGTAGTTTTAATAGGGCCTCGAGCCGGCCCCGGGCACTCGAAGCTACTCGAAATCTGTATTATAAACATTGCTGTTGTAAACTTTGACCTCGTCCGTCCCCTGTTTCCGCGACTCGTACAATCAGTACGCGCGACGTGTCCGGGGCCTGTGGCCTCGCGCTCGCGCTCGCCGGTCTCTCACTCTAGCTCGCTTCTTAGGTCTGCTCCGTATGAGATTAGATCCTGCCGGGGGCGGGGTGTTGTCTCACGCATCGCCCCGCGCCCCTCGGACCCCCCTCCCCCTGTCGATTCAGTAGTGAGCGAACACTAGTTTCGTTTCAAATTAACTTAGTGAATAGTTTAAGTAGCATGTAGACTCCGTAGCGTAGTTGTCATTAGTATATTTTTGTTATGGCTGTAGATGTTAACGTTTTCGAAAGTTTATATAATTTGTTTTAGTTGTAAAGAGACTCGCATTGTAGTGTCGTCTACCGCGCGGCGGAGTGCTCGCGCCTCTGTCGCAACTCACGGCTCCTACACCTTCTCTCCGCTATCTATTTGACTCGTGCTAATGTTATAATATATTTTTGTAGGTTTTTGTCGTTGATAAATAAGTCAATTGAATGTTTATTGAATTGAAGAAATTAATGTTTATAAACTAAGACTAAGAAGTTGTTGCATTTGAAAGTATTTTATGAATACAAAGCGAGAACAATAAAATGTTTTTTCTATAAAGTTTACATGTGAGGGTTTCTATATAGGTGTGACGATTGAACTTTGAAATGCACTGTTTCATATCAAACGATATTATTGTAATGAAGCCTAATCGTAACGGCCGAGGCAAAGCGGCATTTGATATTCCAACTTGTTTGTTAAACGATATACATTGAAATTATCCAATATTCTGTATAAATGGTACCTTTGTATACTTCATTATTTAAATGTATCTCTGGACGTTATAAAATGGATTTAAATAATATAATAATGTTAATGTATCGTGTTAAGATGGCGTTGTATGTAAGAACCTTGCATGGTAAGGTGTACCTGTTGAACACGTGGTAGGGCCCGGTAGCAGTGTGCGCCGACCCGACCCGTACCCCTCCGCACCCCTCCACCAGCTCCCCCGCCCCCACCCCACCTCTACGCTTCCTTATTATTTATTTATTTTGTTATCACACATGCCCTCCGCGCTAGGAGGCTCCTTGTGTTAGTACCTAACGTGTCGATATTGCAACAACATAAAACCATATTGTATACATGTACGAGTAGTATTTTGTTTGAATTTAATTTATATATGGTTCTATGGATTGAAAATAAACGTTAATTGTTGTATTTTATATTTAGTTTTCTTTTCGTGTGTGTGAGACAGGGGGCGTGCCTCCCCGCACCCCTGTGTAGTGCGAGTCGGTACGGAGTGGGCTTCGCCGACCGCCCTAGCCGCCCTCTGCCGGCCAGTGTACGCGCGCAAATAGTGATTTTAGTATTGCTGATACCTTGTCACCATCGGTGTTTTATGTACCTAATAAATCATCGATAAAGTACCTTGCACATTTCACGAGTTTTCATTACCCCTACCCAAATGTATTACTACCAGCAATACACACGACGAATATCTCCTTAAATATAATTATGATGGACTTACATTTGATGACAATTATAATTGACATGCGAGATAGAAACCTTCCGTTCAACTCATTTGTTACTATAAGTTACAAACAGCAACAGTTACAACATTCCAACTCTGAACACACAGAGAGGTAAATGGTATATAATAATAATTAGCCACATCTTACACTCCGATCCGTTGGGCAAAATCTATTCCGTAGTATACAGACTATTGACTAAAATACTTGCATAAATATTACTTAATAAAAACCTAGTATCTACACTAAGTTTGTATTAAGAAATATTGCTGTAAGGGAAGAGGCCTATGTCCAGTTGTGGACGGACGTATTACGGCTGAGATGATGACAGGTAAATTACAAAAAAAGGAAAATTATACCTAGATATAAAACAAATGACCGTGCTGATGACACAATCTGGGCGACAAACGAATTGACGAACTATGACTCGGGATATGATATGATATGAGTCAGGGTCTCCAACTACAAGACTAACAGGGCCTGTGTGTCTGTCCACATAAATAGTTACAAGATATCTTTTATTTACATATAAACCTGTCAAAATGAATCTATTCTACCAAAGACTAGAAGTGGTGTACCCAGTGTTGGCAGTATGGTCACAAGGCCTCCATGGAAAGGGTCCCATGGAGGCTTGTGAGACGCCTGAGATTCCTGGGCCCCGCTAAATGAACTCAGGATCATAATGCCCCTATCAAAAACGTGCTGGTAGTGGGTTTCAAGAAACTACTGATTGACACAGAAAGAGATCAAGAATGACACGCAGACGTCTTTTGTGCTAAAACGTACTGCCTTGGGTACTTGGCTGAGTAAACATACGAGTAATTAAAACTGAAATGAAAAGGTTTATGTGTAGGTGGAATTTTAACAGCAACTGTTATCAATACACATAAACCAATCCTGCCTTACAAAATGGGCTAACTAACCACTTTACAGTAATATAATAAGCAGGCAATACGTCTATCACTGAGATAAGGTAGGTAAGTTGCATGGGTTATTTAGTAACTACTCGTATATCATAAAATCATTTTTCGAGCCTCTGCACGAATTTGTATTGGATCGTCTTTTAATCTCCACTCCATAATACAAATCATCATCATCATCATCAGCCTATCGCAGTCCACTGCTGGACATAGGCCTCTCCAATTTCACGCCACATAGTTCGATCTATGGCTTCTCGCATCCAGCTCCTGTCAGCCGTCTTGCGCAAATCATCGCTCCATCTGGCTTGTGGACGTCCTACACTACGTTTGCCGAGACGTGGTCTCCACTCAAGAACTCGTTTACCCCAACGGTTATCGGTTCTTCGGCAAATGTGGCCAGCCCACTGCCACTTCAGCTTATTAATCCTGTGGGCGACGTCGATGAACCTGGTTCTTTGTCGGATCACTTCGTTTCTAATGCGATCCCTTAGAGAAACGCCGAGCATAGACCTCAACATAGCACGCTGAGCGACTTTGAACTTATGGACCAGTCGAACCGTAAGTGTCCACGCTTCGGCTCCGTATGTCATTACGGGTAGGACGCACGCATTGAAGACTTTCGTCTTTAGGCACTGTGAGATCGACGATGAGAAGACCCGACGAAGTTTCCCAAACGCTGCCCAACCTAGCTGGATTCTTCTGTTCACCTCGTCCTCAAAGCTGTTTCTACTTAACTGCAAAGCCTGCCCGAGGTATACATATTTTTGAATAACTTCGAGAACGGCACCGTGTACCGCAATCGGTTCCGGTAGTACATGTTCATTGAACATGACCTTGGTCTTGTTGAAGTTCATCCGTAGGCCGATGCGCACAGACGAGTGAGCCAGGTCGTTCAGCATCTGTTGTAGGTCCTGCAGCGTTTCTGCCATGATGACGATGTCATCTGCAAATCGCAAGTGAGAGATGTATTCGCCATTGATGTTGATACCGCGCTTTCCAGTGCAGTGTCTTAAACAAGTCCTCCATTGCATTAGTGAACAATTTCGGGGATATAACGTCCTCTTGTCTCACTCCCCGATGCAATGGTATGGGTCTTGTATGCTGATCCTGTACTTGGACGGACGTTGTAGCGGCTTTGTAGAGACATCTCAACACTTGGATGTACCGCCAATCTACTTGGCAACGCTGCAGGGACTCCAGAACAGACCAGATCTCGATCGAGTCAAAGGCCTTTTCATAGTCCACAAATGCTAGACACAGGGGCTGATTATACTCTTCGGTCTTCTGTATTATCTGCCGCACTGTGTGGATGTGGTCTATGGTGCCATATCCGCTCCGAAACCCAGCCTGCTCCGGTGGCTGGTATTCGTCGAGTCTTCGCGCAAGACGGTTCGTGATGACTCTTGAAAACAGCTTATAGACGTGGCTCAAGAGGGAAATGGGCCGATAGTTCCTCAACATGGTTTTATTTCCCTTTTTGAAGAACAGGACGACCACACTCCTACTCCACGCCTCTGGAGTCCTCCCTTCGAACAGGACAGCGTTGAAAAGCTTTTGGAGCGCCTTTAATACGGGTTTACCTCCAGCCTTTAACAGCCCTGTAGTAACGCCATCCTCTCCAGGGGCTTTTCCATTTTTCAGCTGTCTAAGAGCCATCTCGATTTCGTCAATGCTGACTTCTGGCAGATCTTCGGTGAAGTGGCGTGTTAATGTGGCTCGAGGGTCCTCATTTTCGGGATCAGGTCGAGATGCATGCGAAGCGTACAAATCGCCATAGAAGCTTTCTACTTCCGACAGGACGGCCAGCTTGGAAGCAACGATTTCTCCGCTTGCTGTGGTCAGCTTCGTCAAATGGTTTCTTCCAAGAGATTTCACAAACACTTTTGACCCCCAATTCTGCTCGATTGCTCTTTCAATCAAAAGAGTGTTGGAGCATCGGAGGTCGCGTCGTACACGCTTACTGATCTCACGGTTTAGAGTCCGCTTTGCCGATGAAGTGACTGGCGGGTTCTCACGTCTTTCCTTCATTAACCCTAGTGTCCTCTCTGAAAGTTTCGACTTCGTGCCTGTACGCTGCATTTGACAAAATCTCGTACTTTCACTCCTGAGGATTCGAACCACATTTTCAAGGTTCTGGTTTACGTCTCTTGTGGTTTCCATGGCAACAAATTGGTTTTCCAGATTTGACTGGAATTTTTCAGATCCCATCTCGACTTAGAGCAGAGTTGGTCGGAGCCTGGATTTCATCATGCGGACACGTTCAGCCTTGAAGTTGACATTCAGAGAACCTCGGACGAGTCGGTGATCACTACCGGTGTTAAACCTATTGAGCACTGAGACATCTCTGAATATGTGCTTCCTGTCCGTCATGATGAAATCGATCTCATTTTTGGTCATAGCGTCGTGGCTTTTCAACGTCCACTTTCTTTGGGGCCGCTTCTCGAAAAATGAGTTCATCAAAAACAGATCCCAAATCCATGGGATCCTAATACCGAGTCGCCGCAGGTTTGTACTCCCACTTTGGCGTTGAAGTAACCATAATAACGTTGTAGTGGGTTGTAGTAGTGGAGTGGAGGGCCCTCGATGTGTCATCGAACATATCCTCCACCTCATCGTCCGAGTGAGCCGAGGTCGGTGCGTACACTTGTATTACCTTGAGGCTATACCTCTCGGTAAGCTTGACTATGAGGTACGCTACCTTGTTCGACACACTGGAAATTTCCACAAATTAACCTCTCCAATACAAATACCTGCTTTTAATTACGAGTATATCAATTTGTTTAGGATGGACCGTTATCGGGATTTTTATGGTCTCAACTGCCTATAAAGATTGATGGTTGTAAGGTAATCGAGGCTTAAAGTGCTGTTCGAAGCATGGAGTGCTAAGCAGTGCATGCAATAAAAATGAAAAGCTATCCAAGGTAATAATAACAATAAGCCCCTCAAATTGCAACCATATGTCCGAGTCGAACACCTGATTCACGTGGAGAGCGGAAAAGCGATATTTTAATTACTGGCATGGTAACCCATAAAATATGGAGACCCGTTCAAAAAGACACTGAGAGGACCGCTTCCCGGGGCACACCTGGAGCTGACGCTGGGTGTTTCAGTACGCGAACCGTCAGTGGTGAGGAGTTGAGCAGGCGGGCTCCCACCGGATCTTCCGAATCTATTACATCCGACCAATATGACGAAATAGACAGACTTACAGATAGGACCATTAGTCCATTAGAACCATTCAGCCCAAGTACAATTTCGTATACACCATCAACTGCAACATCACCTTCTACCCCTAGCAATAGAGATGAACTCGATAATATTAGAGTAGTAACCCTAGCCGGTAGTAGAGTAGTAACAAACTTGCGGCGAATCTGTAATAGGATCCCATGGATTTGGAAACAGGAATCATAGGGGGCAAATGCTCATTAACTTTCTCGAACGGGAGGGGCTGTTTTTGATGAACTCATTTTTCGAGAAGCGGCCCCAAAGAAAGTGGACGTGGAAAAGCCCGGACGCTATGACAAAAAATGAGATCGATTTCATCATAACGGACAGGAGGCACATATTCAGAGACGTCTCAGTGCTCAATAGGTTTAACACCGGTAGCGATCACCGACTAGTCCGAGGTTCTCTGAATATCAACTTCAAGGCTGAACGTGTCCGCATGATGAAGTCCAGGCTCCGACCAACTCTGCTCCAAGTCGAGATGGGATCTGAAAAATTCCAGTCAAATCTGGAAAACCGATTTGTTGCCATGGAAACCACAAGAGACGTAAACCAGAACCTTGAAAATGTGGTTCGAATCCTCAGGAGTGAAGGTACGAGATTTTGTCAAATGCAGCGTACAGACACGAAGTCGAAGCTTTCAGAGAGGACACTAGGGTTAATGAAGGAAAGACGTGAGAACCCGCCAGTCACTTCATCGGCAAAACGGACTCTAAACCGAGAGATTAGTAAGCGTGTACGACACGACCTCCGATGCTCCAACACTCTTTTGATTGAAAGAGCAATCGAGCAGAATCGGGGGTCAAAAGTGTTTGTGAAATCTCTTGGAAGAAGCCATTTGACGAAGCTGACCACAGTAAGCGGAGAAGTCGTTGCTTCCAAGCTGGCTGTCCTTTCGGAAGTAGAAAGCTTCTATGGCGATTTGTACGCTTCGCATGCATCTCGACCTGATCCCGAAAATGAGGACCCTCGAGCCAAATTAACACGCCACTTCACCGAAGATCTGCCAGAAGTCAGCATTGACGAAATCGAGATGGCTCTTAGACAGCTGAAAAATGGAAAAGCCCCTGGAGAGGATGGCGTTACTACAGAGCTGTTAAAGGCTGGAGGTAAACCCGTATTAAAGGCGCTCCAAAAGCTTTTCAACGCTGTCCTGTTCGAAGGGAGGACTCCAGAGGCGTGGAGTAGGAGTGTGGTCGTCCTGTTCTTCAAAAAGGGAAATAAAACCATGTTGAGGAACTATCGGCCCATTTCCCTCTTGAGCCACGTCTATAAGCTGTTTTCAAGAGTCATCACGAACCGTCTTGCGCGAAGACTCGACGAATACCAGCCACCGGAGCAGGCTGGGTTTCGGAGCGGATATGGCACCATAGACCACATCCACACAGTGCGGCAGATAATACAGAAGACCGAAGAGTATAATCAGCCCCTGTGTCTAGCATTTGTGGACTATGAAAAGGCCTTTGACTCGATTGAGATCTGGTCTGTTCTGGAGTCCCTGCAGCGTTGCCAAGTAGATTGGCGGTACGTCCGAGTGTTGAGATGTCTCTACAAAGCCGCTACTATGTCCGTCCAAGTACAGGATCAGCATACAAGACCCATACCATTGCATCGAGGAGTGAGGCAAGGGGACGTTATATCCCCGAAATTATTCACTAATGCAATGGAGGACCTGTTTAAGACGCTGCACTGGAAAAGGCGCGGTATCAACATCAATGGCGAATACATCTCTCACTTGCGATTTGCAGATGACATCGTCATCATGGCAGAGACGTTGCAGGACCTACAACAGATGCTGAACGACCTGGCTGACTCGTCTGTGCGCATCGGCCTACGGATGAACTTCGACAAGACCAAGGTCATGTTCAATGAACATGTACTACCGGAACCGGTTGCGGTACACGGTGCCGTTCTCGAAGTTGTTCAAAAATATGTATACCTCGGGCAGGCTTTGCAGTTAGGTAGAAACAGCTTTGAGGACGAGGTGAACAGAAGAATCCAGCTGGGTTGGGCAGCGTTTGGGAAACTTCGTCGGGTCTTCTCATCATCGATCCCACAGTGCCTAAAGACGAAAGTCTTCAATGCGTGCGTCCTACCCGTAATGACTTACGGAGCCGAAACGTGGACACTTACGGTTCGACTGGTCCATAAGTTTAAAGTCGCTCAGCGTGCAATGGAGAGGTATATGCTCGGCGTTTCTCTAAGGGATCGCATTAGAAACGAGGTGATCCGACAAAGAACCAGGGTCATCGACGTAGCCCACAGGATTAGCAAGCTGAAGTGGCAGTGGGCTGGCCACATTTGCCGAAGAACCGATAACCGTTGGGGTAAACGAGTTCTTGAGTGGAGACCGCGTCTCGGCAAACGTAGTGTAGGACGTCCACAAGCCAGGTGGAGCGATGATTTGCGCAAGACGGCTGGCAGGAGCTGGATGCGAGAAGCCATAGATCGAACTAAGTGGCGTGAAATTGGAGAGGCCTATGTCCAGCAGTGGACTGCGATGGGCTGATGATAACCCTAGCCGAGGATGTTCCGCAGGAGACACTTGTCACTCAATCAGCGACCACCAAATCTGGCAAACCTAGCAATGGGGTAAAGAAATAAATACCTTTATCATATAAACTTGAGACTGATAGGACAATATATTGCAAAAAACTACACAATCAGTTTATTTTAAGATTTCCACACTCAAATGTATCAGTACAAAGATTAGCTGATCAAAGAAGAGTCATTGTTCGAAACAAATTGTTAGCTGCTGAAGTAATAAATATGATGAAGCGAGAAATAGCAGAGCAACTAAGCCGAGAAGACATAGAAAATAGATCACCGACTTTATCAATCAATCACACGCTTCTATTCAGACTAGCACTTTGTATAATACCGACTCCATTATACAAATAAAAGAAGATGCACAAGTGTTCCACTTGCCACATATGGATATATCTACACAAGAATGCATTAATCAGTTAGAAACCGCTCTAATACTTTACACAGGTACCGATCCAACAACACGCCCTAAACTACCAAAACTACGAGAATGTAAAAATCTTTACGGATACATAGTCATATTCAACAAACAAATACTATGCAATTTTTTTTTTCTTCTGTATCCGATTTAAATATATTTCATACTCTTATATCCTGTAGTGCACTTGTTATTTGTCAGAATTTAGGATATAAAATCATAACTCATAATACTAACATTTGACCTCAGACACATAAACAACAAAAACCACCATGGCAAATAAGGATTGAAACAGGCCTTAAAATTAAATCAACAGATCATTCAATAGTCACACTACACAGCAAAACAACCTCAACCTAACGAACTTAAAAACTATTGGACTAACTTATCGAAAAGAAGAAATGGATTACTCATTAAGTATTTGGAGACCAACTCACTACTGTCGTCCTCACAATACGGATTTCGATGTGGGCTTTCAACTAGTGATGCTCTCCTATATTACTGATTATATAGTAACGAAACTGGACAACAACAAAAAGGTTATTGCAGTATTTATAGACTTGGCCAAGGCTTTCGACACGGTTTCTGTCCCACTGTTGTTGCATAAAATGGAGAAACTCGGAATTAGAGACACCCAGCTAGATTTGTTATCTGACTACCTTACTAACAGATTCCAACGGGTTAGGATAGGCGATCGTGTCAGTACCGATTTCCCTATTGAGCATGGGGTTCCGCAAGCGAGTATCCTTGGTCCTACATCTCCTCGTCCTTTCATTTGAGGCCGACTCGTGGCAGGAGGCTCAAAAAGGACTCAATTTGGTATTTGCATGGCTTAAATATAATAAATTAAGACTCAACATTGATAAAACAAAATATATAACTTTTTCTCTGAACACTCAAAATTTACTTAATTCTAACGGACTCACGCTAAGTGCTCATTACTCTGCAAATGTATCTTCTAGGGCATGCACTTGTCCAATACTTACCCAAACCAATACCATTAAGTACTTAGGTATCATTGTAGACAACAAACTTAACTTCCATTTCCACATAGACTTGCTTACATCTGGAATAATACGCAAATTAATTTTTATTTTCAAATATCTACGACATGTGACTGAGTTTGACAGTATAAAAACTGTTTAGTATACCCTGTGCCAATCTTTATTAACATATGGTATAACGATATGAGGCGGAGCACATAAAACTGTCATGCTCAATCTTGAGCGGCCCCAAAGAGCATTACTAAAAGTAAGCAAATTTCTACCATTTTAATACCCAACTAAGGATTTATATAAAAGTTGCGGATTGCTATCCGTTCGCCAGCGCTTTATTTTGAATATATTGCTTCGAAAGCACTCATATCTTCAGTATGAACCTAATTTCAATTCAAATAAAAGTCGTAAGTATGCAGTGTGCCCAAGTGGTCGATTTAGAACTACTTTTTCACAAAGACACTATGAATTTCTTGGATCATACCTATATAACAAAATAAATCGAATTTTATCCATATATCTCCTAACTAGACTACAATGCAAGACAGCAATATCGAAATGGCTACAATCCTTGATTTATGAGAAAACTGAGCAGCTCATGGTTATAACTTCGCAATTACATATCATAGGCACACATCACCATAACCTTACACCCACCTATAAACAGACATACACATTCACTCACACACGTTCATAGGCTCACTTAGTCCTCAATCATACCGACACTCTCATACAGACATACATATACAAACATGCACACTGCACTCTTCTCTATTGTATTTCACTGGTTTTATTCACTGCTTTTGTGAAAAATTCTATATGTTCGGGGTGGGGCCTGGAGGTCTGTAACACAGGGGTGACCCTAGTATAGACTTCAGTCTCTCACAGGGGGACGTGTTTTTGTGATGTACTGTATATATTGTATCTGTCTTCCTTTGTGATGAGAGAAATAAATGCATTATTATTATTATTATATTTATAAAATTGATCTTATCCTTATTAACTACCTGAAAAATGCCATATCTGATTGGCGTACAACATTACACCTATCTAATGGAACAAACTCAATTGTCTCAGAAGAGATACCCATCGAAAATGGACGGATACAAATTAGTCTCTAACACATATATTACACACCTAATATACATGGACGATATTAAGCTGTTTGCTAGAAATATAAATGCCTTGAAAAATTATTAACAAAACAACACAATACAGCCAGGCTATAAGTATGTCATTTGGACTTGACAAATGTCAAATTTCATACGTACGCAACGGGCAAAGAGCAAGTAATACTAACAACACACTCTAATCAATTTTATGTATTAAACCAGCAGACACCTATAAATATTCAACAATCTCATAACATTAATCACATCGAAATTAAAAAAAAACAACTCTCATCCGAACACGCTAGTAGATTAAACCTGATATGTAAAAGGCAACTTCATTCTCAAAACCTATTTAAAGCCGTAAATACATTTGCCATACCCGTATTAACATATTCATTTGGAATACTGAAATGGACACGCACTGACAACACTAACGAAACACAAATATTTACACCGAAACTCGGCAATAGAAAGAATTGCTCTTAACACCAAACGGAGAAAGAGGACTTATAGATCTGATAAAATTACGGGAAGGACAATTAAAAAATTTAAAAGAGAAATCTTTTACAGTTTTTTCTTCTACAGTTAAGCTACAACAAATAATATACATGCAGCCATTGTTGAAATTGATGCTAACTTTACTCCATTAAACTTAAACAATAGAGGCCTAATCGATAAAAACCCAGAATCACTAAGAAAAGAAAAAATAGATAGATGGCATTCAAAAGAAGTGCTTGGCAGACATTTACACGATCTAGAACAGTCACATATACATTTAGATTCTTCAAATAAATAGCTGCAATTAGTTTCTCTTTTTCCTGAAACTGAAGAGTTTATGATTGCATTACAAGACTAGGTTATTAACACTAAAAACTACAGTAAAATTATTTTGAAAGCCCTGAATATCCAAATTGAACAATGTAGAAAATGACACCGATCCGCAGAAACCATTCAACACATCACAAATGCATGTCCAAGCCTAGCTCAAAACGACTATACCCATAGACACAATCAAACCCTACATATCGTCCATCAGAAATTAGCTATTAAACATAAATTGATACCACCTAAAGTCACAAGATATACTTCGCTAGAGCCATATTAACCGATAAAACTATCCACAACAACACACCTAGCATAACTCTAATAGATAAAAATGATAAACACATATTTAATAAATATTGCAGTTCAATTTAATACAACGTTACTAACTAACTCATCTCTCACATGAAAGACACGACAATATTGTATAACGCTGTGTAGCTACCAGCAACCAAAACTATAAGATTGGTGACATACTCCAGCCATACGGCATAAACGTTCTACCTATCACCATATCATCCAGAACTAAACCCTATCGAACATGGGTGGGGAATTTTAAAAATTATTTTGCTACGCATAACACCGAACAAAATGTGACGGGAATAATGAAACTAATAAGTGAACGTTTAACTCAAATCGATGTAGAGATGTGGCGTAATAGTTGTCGATACGTAAAAAAGAATACTGTCGACATTTTGACATGGAATCTGAATTAATAATTAATCTTGGTGAAAGATCCGAGAATTCATAATTTGATTCTTCTAGAAGCGATACAGATTAAATGTTTTGTTTGTGAAATACTAAAAAGTCATTATACACAGCCCTATTCTTAGTGCGTATTCAGAAGCGCGCTTACGCTTTAAAGAAGCATGCTTTCGGTCTAAATAGGGCTCCAGGTAATCCCGCCACAGAATTTTAATGGGCACGTAGCAATGTAAATCATAGCTGGTGAATATAGCTATGATGTATAATACCATTACTGTGACGCCCCACCTACAAAAGAAACAAAAATAATAATAGTACCTGAACGAGAACAAACATAATATGTAGATTGTTATAATTATATCTAATTGGTCAAGTGTGATTTATCTTGTACTTGTAAGGTTTAAAACCACCATTGAGTTGCCAACCTTTATCGAGCATTTTTTTTAACAGTTTTAAAGGTCGTATTGATGCGAAAACAACAAAGCCTTTTATTTAACATACTGGTTGTATAAAAAGGAAAGTTTTTTTGAACTAAGAAAGGAAAGCACCCATTGCTGGTTTGTCAATCATGCACTTCATATGCCACATTAACAAAACTAATTTAGTCAGTTCCAAGATGGGACAATAATTATAAAAGTTAGTAAAATGCGTGTCCACAGATATTTTATGATANAATTTTAATTTATTTTAATCAGGGTATTGGTTAGCAACAAATGTTTTATCTTCAAAAACGGTGTATTTTTTGATGCGACCCGGGAATCGAACGATAGTGAATGTCGCATACACTACCGCAAGACCAACGAGGTACTTGGACAAAGAGAACAACAGAAATTGTATCGTTAACCGTACCTGGTCGGGTTTGGCAGGTTCCGATGAAGATGTGGGTCATATTCCTCGTTGATTTGACCTATAAATGTTTAGGTGGCGCTCATAGCCCAGTTGCACTCGCTGATTAGAAACAATCATCGAGGGTAAGCAACGATGGCGCGGTCAGTACCTGGATGGGTGACCGCTTGTGGCATGTTACCATGAGCGTCTCCGTGATTCGGAGGTCACGTTAAGCAGTCGGTCCCGGTTGTTATCATACGATAACAGTCGTGAAGCTTAGTTGGAGGCCTTCGAGCGGCTTAAAAACATCCAACGGCAAGATTTACGTAGCCACAACGTATTCTTGCCAGTCCCCAACCCGCACTTGGCCAGCGTGGGGACGTATGGCCTTAACCCTCTCCTGAAAGGAGACCCGAGCCCAGCAGTGGGACATTGTTGGTTGTTGTTATATAAATGTTTAGATTGTTTTTGAGTAGGCAACATGATGCTGTTGCATCCACTACCGCCCGAGGATACCCACAGCTTAGTCACAAGTGCATTTCATTACACTGCTAACACGTTTTGAAACAGTTGCAGACGGTATCAAAGCTGCTTGACGCATCTGATTTTAAATTCTTACTTCGCCACCCAACGCATTTTGATTTGGTTTTAGATATTATTTGAAGGCAATCAAACAGTGTATGTCGGTAATCCCAGTAAAAAATAAACTGTAATGAATTTAAAACAAAATATTTAAACCATAAACATAAAATAGCCATTATTATCAAAGTATATTTCACGACAAATTTCACGGTAATCGGTCAAGCTGAGTTTAAGTTACCTTCCTATTTATAACATTAGTAGGGTAGACGACAATTTGATATTAGGTCGACAAAAATATATTTGCATGGCTTAAGTAGATTAAGCTTTAGGAGACTTTAAAGGATGTACTAGAGAATTAAAGTTATTTGAAATCAACCTTCACACACTTATCTAATACGTTCATATTTTCTTTATCAGCTACTCAAAAGCTTCCTTCCGATCCGCTGCCGAAGTTACCGATCTGATAATAAGCCACCGTGTTTATAAAAAACTTAGTTCTTCTTCTTCTTTTGATGAGATAGCAACCAGCCGGATTAGCTATTTCTGCCAATGTCAAGTATTTCAAGTCTTCAATTCTAAGTCTTCGAGTCTTCAAGTCTTTTTCGTGATGGAATTAATGATAAAAAATATAAAAAATTTGGATGACATGAAATGGGGACCGTCTCAAAAAAAAAAAAAAAATTATTAGTTTTTATAGTTATTATTTTGTTAGTTATTTTCTCAAAAAAATTAGTTCGTGCGATTTATTATTTCATTTGTCAAATTGACAGACTTATTAAGAATTTGAAACCGATATTATCAAAATGATAACGCGTAACAAAGAGACTACTTCTACCTAATACTACCCTTTGCGTTACGCAAAGGGTAGTATTAGGCCATAGTGGTTTGTTATACAATTAAATATTCATTAATAAAACCAAGTATCCCTGTATAAATGAAAGTCGTGTTAGTTACACTATTTATAACTCAAGAACGGCTTAACCGATTTGGCTGAAAATTGGAGGGGAGCTAGCTTAGATCCAGGAGACGGACATAGTACACATAGACAATTTTTCCCTAAGTTTTTTTTTACTGTGCGCCGCATCGTTAACCGCGGTTGTTGTTGTACCGTGGGTAACACTGCGGGTTCAGCTAGTAAATAATACTTGTATGTAGAAAAAAGCGCATAAAGCTAAAATTTTAGTTTAGGTTATGGTCTTTCATGATTCAAAGGTTTACATAATGACATTTAAAGTTATTCTAGTCAATCATCAATTGAACAACTCTGTTACTCGGCCGTTTCCTTTGGTAAAACCGTGGACCGCAATGAAAATGATAAGCTTGTCATAAATTTATTACAGCGCCATCTATTTAAACTATAACCAACTCAAGTAAAACCTACAATCTAACTAACTTGACATACTCTTTCAACAACTTCTACTTACCTTTCTTTAAAAGCGCCATCTGTTTCAGTATATACAGAACTGAACGTTCACTTTTTTTGAATTTTAGTACCACTACCGTGTCAAAGCAAGAAAATTGTAGGCAATATCCATCTCCACTCTGTGAAATTATTTCCGCTTTCATAGAATTCAGTTTCCTAGAAAATACAGGTCCACTCTTACCGAAAATACCATCTCAATAGTGTATTTTAAGGCCTGGAACACAATTAGTTAGCCGGTAGTTACGAATGTTGGGTGTTTAAAAAAAGGCCTAGTTATAATGATGGATGGGATAGGTTGTAAAAAATCACATTTATTGAGAAGCGAGTAGTAGAAGTAGTACGGCTAATTGTCGTTAGATGGCATAAATGCATGTTTACTTATTTGATTTTGTTATTGTCACAGGGAATGTATTAGCAAGGATATTTTTTTAAGTTCTCTTAATGGAGTTTGATAAACATTTAATTTGCCATATCTATAATACTATCTATATTATTTTCTTGACGTACAAATTGGAGATCGTTCGAAATCGATCGATCAAAAGACGGTCCCCATCTCATCTCATCCACATTTTTTATAGTTTTTATCATTATTTCATCACGACTAAGACTTAAAGACTTGAAGACTTTAGAGTTGAAGATTTCAAAACTTGTTAGCTGGTTGCCTTTTCATCAAAAGAAGAAGAAGAAGATCGTATCAATTGTAGATAGAAGGTTACAAATGTGTAGCTGTGATTGAAAATACAAAATACGATAATTTAATAAATATTTCTGGCAAAATATCTATATATCCAAAACATGTATGTATTATTTACTCTTTATACTTAGCACAGTTGGGCAAAGCCTCGACTTATGTTCAACAGTAGACTATTTAAGGCTCTTGATGTGATGTCATGTGATGCGGTAACCAAAGACAATAACTTTGAGATTAGTAGGCATCTGCCAGCGCAATGCTCTAGTTTATTTCTCAGAAGTAAGTATTTTAGATGTCCGTGTAGTGTCGGATTAGGAACATGGAGTGTCACCATCCGTATCACACACTCAGTAGTATAAAGGAAAACTTAATGCCTACAAATCTTATACCAACATTTCTGCCAAGCGTCGCAGTAGATGTATCAGTAACCCGAAGTCTCATATCTAAGAAAAGGCCTATGTTCAGCTGTGGGATATTAAATACTGTTGATTTGCCTCTGCATTAAAGTGCTTCTCAATTAACTAGTCAATTACTTGATATGAAATAAAATTACACACATTTAAGTAGACTTCGAGACGATTGTTAGAGAAAGAAACAAGTATTAATCTTGAATTTGCACTTAAACAAGTAACAAACATTTATTGAATAATACAACATAGTATCTGTAATTATACAAAAGAAAAATAGTGTTTTCATGCCATAGAGGCAACAATAAACGTTTAATATAATACAACTATCTTCGTCGATTTCAGTCAGCGGACATTAGACGCAAAGTGAGAAACACGCGATACCACAACACTATACGGAAATTAGAAAAACATTGTCAAACATTGTTAATAAATGCGCAACAAAATTTTACAATATTGCTTTCAGTATAGCAAAGAGCTGACATTCGTTTCAGTAAGTTTATACCAGTTACACACTCCAAAACTTTTATTTTTGGCATACTAAATCCCGATACTTGCGATTTGAAAATGATTCATATTTTAAATTATGTTATTCATTACCAAATTTAGTTTTAATCAAGTGTAGTTAATCGGTATATTTTAGGTTTTGTGTATGTTTGTCAAGAACTTAAAATATATAAAGATTCAATTACTCTTGCAAAGTAGTACTATCCCATTGGCGAGAAGCATCGCTTGTACGTCGAAAGCCAGGCTAACAAAGATTGTAATACATATTTTTATCTTAAACTAAACTTGTTCCTCAACTCATGGCGGATCATCACAGAAACCTTGAACACTAATAAATTGTTGATCACAGTTGCGAAGCTTTCTAGATGTTAAGTTCTATAATCAACTAAGCGTGAACTTCTATTTCTTTCTGTGCTGCCGGCATGAAGGAACGCACGATGCCGTCTAGTGCAGTGTAGGTACCGACGACGAGCCCCACGACTCCCACAACAAACAGAAAAATGTCTTTGAGCAGTCGGATCCGGCCCGGTCCGAACTGGTCCGGGAAAGAGACGCACATTTCCATTAAGGCTGGGAAACAGATGCCTAACGCTGACAGGCACAGCGCGCCGAACAGCGAGATGAATAGCCCTAGACGAGGTATCGCTACTGCCAGGACAACTGAAACATAGAGCAAACTTTACGTGTAATTATTAAAATATCCATGTTTTAGTCAAAGGGGTCAGACTTCCCGGGTATACTTAATTCGAGTTGTAGGTGTGTATACTTATACTACTCGGTCAGTTTATATAATATATAAGGTCATATCCTATTTCTAAAGTTACCTAATGTGTAATTTTTTTACATCCAAGTAACCTAAGCCTAAAAATGAAGCAGAACAGACACTGAAATTCGTGAATCGATACGTTGATTGTTATCGTTGAAAAATAATTATACGACGAACAAAAACCTTTAAAAAACTTACAAGTTATTAAACACAGAGCAATCCTGAGTCCATATTCTGCCACGCGCAGTCTGCTGGGCGGTGCACCCGACTGCTGTAGCCGGGGCAGAAGGTAACCGCGCCAGACCACCTCTACGGGTACGTAGCAATGCAGTCCGTAGCTGATGAAAATTGCAACAGCGAACATCGCCAGTACACTTGTAGCCAACCTAATAAAGTTTAAAAATGAAGTTTTAAATTTCACATTTATCGCTTTTAATAATTCACTGCAGGATATCTTTTTCAAGTCAAATTTTTAGGTACAATAGTATTAATATTACATGAATGGTTAACTGTGTGCAAGATGTTACCACCTGAATTTAGTTTTATTAAAATGCTTTAAAAGCTAACGTACTAAAAAAGAAACACTCAGTGATACCATTAAAGGTCTGAACTCAAACATAGAAACCACCACATCTACTTACATTGAGGTGCCAAATCTACTGTTAAAAATAATTTGCGACTTGATTGAGGGGCTAGAGTTGTAGTTGAACGAACTAAATTAATAGTATTGGCTAAAGTATCGCTGACTAGGCCGGCCAGCCATCCCAAGCAGCACCCGTTCACGAGTATGACGCATGGCCCAGCCATCGTCTCTCTCGCCATATCAGAGGGAAAGAAACGACCCGCCTCACGACGACACCGCAAGCAATGACATTTTAGTGAGCATGGCA
Organism: Hyphantria cunea; assembly: GCA_003709505.1. Classification (NCBI taxonomy): domain Eukaryota; kingdom Metazoa; phylum Arthropoda; class Insecta; order Lepidoptera; family Erebidae; genus Hyphantria; species Hyphantria cunea. Next base: position 37,900 of record PKRV01000984.1, on the reverse strand, counting down.
AACCATAGTCGAGATACTGACAAAAATCACTACTAATTATATTATTACCTAATAATCGTCACACATAACCTTCAACTAACAATGGTTTGTTAATAATTTACCTTAATTATAAGACAAAGAAGTTTTTGTGTAAATATCTTTGTGTAAATGACACCTTAAGCCCACGGTTGTTTGTCGTTTAGATAATCGTTGATTGTATTACAGTTTGTTTGAATTTATCTCCAGGAAGGTCAATTACTTGTATAGGAATTTTGTTGTAAAAACGTCCTCGAATGAGTTGTGTACCTTATGTAAACGATGATAGGTACCAATGAGTTTAGACTTGCCTCTCGTATACATACTGAGTACATCACTGTTCTTCCTATAATCATTAACGTTCTGTCTAACAAACATTATGTTGGCAAATATATACAAAATGTCAAAACACCAATATCCTTAAACAACCCTCGAAGGGAGACTCTAGCACCCAAATTGTATATTGAACGGATTGCTCGTTTTTGTAGAATAAAAATCGTTTCAATATCAGCTGCCTTGCCCCAAAGTAGTATACCATAGGACATGACGCTGTGAAAGTAGTTAAAATAAACTAGCCTAGCTGTGTCCGTATCAGTGAACTGACGTTCCTTCCATACCGCATAAGCTGCCGAACAGACTGTTAATATCACAATATTCTTGTTTTTTGATGTCAATATCCTAGGGGCACATGTTATAGGCAAACTGTCTAGTGAATTAGTAGTTACATTGTGGTTATCACAAAACAACAAATAATCATTCCTAAAATTACATGAGTTAACCAATTTACCTATTGCCAAAACTTGTTCCCTACTTTGTTTTTGTGAAATCTCATATTTAATACTAATATATCTCAGTTGCTCCTCAACTTTCTTAACTTCTGTTTGAAGAACTTGGGTATCATCAAAATATTGTGAAACATGATATCTATCTCTATGGAGACATATTAACTTGATTAATTAAATGCATCCTCTGCTTATTTAAGGCTACACTGTCTATAGAGAACTAATGTTTATATATTAGTTTTTTTGTTTTTTAAACACAAATATACTTTTTCAGTTTGTTCTTACCACACTTGTTTGTTTGTTATTGTCAGGAGAAGGTTTCTTAGGTAAGAAAAAATTATGAAAGTTGTGCGGAACATTAATACAACAGAGATTCTTTTATATATAGCCAATCCGAATTCAATATTTATAGTTTAGACAGGATAAAGTATGTCGGGTCAGCTAGTACAAAATACTCCTCAACTCAAGGTTTTTTTTTAAAACAAGGAAAACATTTAAAAAGTATAACCCGGCACGGCCGTGTAATCTTTGGATAATATTTATATACGCCTATGTTGTTTGGCGGCGTTCAACATGCGTTCGAAAAATTATGAAAGTAATAAAGGAAAGAAGTCGGAGAAATTCTGTCGTAAAGCAAAACATTTTATCTCGGGACCCTAGAACCATGTCGCGTATTTTAAAAGATGACTTAGGACTTGCAGCCTGTAAAAGATGCACTGCCATTTTCTAATTGATAATTTAAATAAGAATAGGTATAAGGTTGTAAAACCAAAACAGTTACTTAAGCGGTAAACAAAGGGACAGGCGGGAGGTAACAGAAAAATATTATTAAGAATTGATTTTTTTTACAGTTTTAGTAAACAAAATGACCGTACTTATGCTGAAAGCTATAAATTAGCTTCCTATTTAGTCAACAGAGTACAACGTGGGCACTATCCGACTTCAGTGATGGTTTAGTGGTGTGTAAGCTTTGTAGGAGTGACTGAGCCATATATTTGTGAAAAAAGTATCAAAACACCAGCACAAGTATATCAAGACACCATTCTTAAGAAAATAGTTAAACCCTTTAAAAACAAAATTTTCGATACACAAGAATGGTTCTTTCAACAACACTAGGCGCCGGGTCATAAAACTCGATATCTTGGTTAGAAACGAATGGACTTCATCAGAGCTGAAGACTGGCCGTTATCTAGTCCTGATTTTAAGCCATTGGATTATGATTTATGATTAGTTTTAGAGAGCAGGGCTGGCTCTAAACGTCACGATATCCCTAAAACAATCTATGCGATTGGTAGTGAAAGAATTTGCCACAGAAAGAGTGCGTGCTGCTATCGATAACTGGCCTCAAGTAACGTCTAAAAGACTGTATGGTAGACAACGGAAACCACTTCGAATAAGCTTAACACAATTTTAATGGTTTCATATTAATGTATTAAACTAAAGCACTGTTATAGTAATAAATATTACGTATAATAAAATATATGATGTTTTTCTTTATAACGATATTTATGGCAAGACTAAATATTTATATATTTACTCAATTACGAGTTGGAAGGTACTTTTTTGTTTTATTTAAAAAACAGCTAATATTTTCATCATCGAACACTTTAATTAAGAAGATACGTATTTATTATATTGAAGGACATAAAATTTGTAGTATCGTACCACCGTTGAAATAAATTATTACTTATAATCAGTACGCTTTCAACGTTTGTTGCCATATGTCTGTGCCGACGAACAATACCGATATAACTTAATTTCTTTACAATAATATCATTCAGATGTTGGGGTGTATGAAACCCAACCCGTCTAGGAAGACCTATACCGTATTATCGATATAATATGGGCACTGCTTCCTATGGTGCGTCTACCAGTAAGACAAGTGCAATTATATTGGGCAATTGTATTAATTCCTGCCTGACCGCGATCTATTCATGCTTACTCTAAAAACTAAAGTTACTCTGTCTGTATAACCTACTTTTCAACGGCCAAACAGCTGCACCGATTTCAATGAAATTTGCGTGTAGATACTTTAATTCTTGATGAAGGATATAGGTTATTTTTTACTGCGATAACCGACAAAGACGCTGGTGGAAACGGGTGCAAAAGCTAATTAAGGTATATGTGTAATATGTTTTCGACCGCAAATACGTTACGATTGTATCCATCCTCTAAGAGGCCAAACGTTAGTGTGTAGAATATTGCATTGTCGCTGGTCACGAACATTATTCGCCTGATATAATTTAATTATAATTATAGAGACTGTCACCAACTAAATAGTCGGCACAGTCACAAATAATGCTTAAAAAAATTGACTATTGTTTATGGGTTCCGAAGATTTTCATTCATTCTTTATTTGAAAAATGCATCAAAATACCATGTTGGCACTTGATTTCAACTTAACCCCCATAAAAGGATTATTTTTAATTTAGTGATTATTTAAACTCTAATATTAAATAAATCATTAAAGTTATCGGAGTCAAAATTCAAACTGTGTGTTAGTTTAGTTAGGTAGGTAGTAGATTCAACCTTCCGAGAAAAAATACATTCTTCCATGACTTTATAGCAATAAAACTGTAAATGTAAATAAAAAAAAATGAATATAAAGTAACTGAAACATTGAATAGCAAACAAATACGAAATGAAAGTGACGTCATTGACTGGGTCAAAAGTGCGTACAAAATGGCGCCGTTTGAATAGCTCATATGGAGTCGGTGTTTTCAAATTTCACTTTGAAAATTAGTTTGTCTATTTTCAAGCCAATTAATATTTTTTCCTATGTTATAAAGACGTAAATGATCAGATTAAGAAATAAAAATAAACATGCATAAATCCTATTGGACCAGGTTGCAAGCCAGCAAATTCTAAGCAAGAAAATAACATAATCAAAAACTCGGAAATTGCAGTCAGTTTCACAGTAATTTTAATTTCGTCGTGTTTCTAGACCATAGTTAATAATCATGATATACTTACTAGAGTTAAATTATTTTAAATGAAAGTGTATGTATAATTATTTTCATCGTTTAATTTAATATTCAGTTCAAAGAATAAATAAAATTGAAGGGCCCGTTTGTAATTTCAAATTAACAGCTTATTACTAGTGTAACTACTAACTACTAATTAATTTGTCTATCAGGCAGTTTGTTCCGGCTAATGTTTGGAATGCCTGGACTGAATTTGCTGATGATCAGATAGCTGATGTCAACAGGATTAACTTAAGACTTTTATTTTAGAAAATAAATATTTTTTTAATAAATACCGGCTTCAAGAACTAGATCAAATTAGAATATAACAACAAGGAATCTATCAATCACGGAAGAAGCACCAGCTTCAAATAAAAAAAGGAATCTTCAAAATCGTTTCACCCAGTCGAAACTTCTGAAATAACTGTCATAAAAAATACAGTTAAATTGACAACCTCCTCCTTTTTTCAAATTGGTTAAAACAGTGATTAAAAATATGGCATAGATCTGAAATCACCGGGGGCACAGCTAGTTGATAGTAAAACACTAATCCGTGACCCTATGAGAAGACCGGTGACAGACGTCTAATAACAGCGACGTTAATTCAAGGACAAAAGTCGTACAAAAATCGACATTCGATATCAATTTCACCGTGGGAGAACCACGCTTCGATACGAATGGGAAGGATCAACCGGAGTGATACCACGACCTCACAGAAAACCGGTGTTTCACCGAGTGAGTGAGGATAGTCAGCTCATAGGATAGGAGGCCCATACCGCAAACCCTCCCACCATCTCCCTCCCCATATCAGAAGGACTTCGGTGTTGCGGGCGTCCATGGGTGGTAATCGCTTGCCATCAGGCGAGACGTTTGCTCGTTTGCCCCTATTCCCTAAGAAAGTCATTTCAGAAGAAAAAAATTAAGAAGATATCTGTATTAACATATATATAACTCAATTACAACTAGTTGAATAGTAAATATGTATGTATAAGAATATAATATATAAACCAATGAACTACAAATACAATTTTGTATCTATTTTTAGGTGGCATTAAATCTCTATTGTTGGTCGGTCGATTACTCTCGTAAATGAAAGTTACACCATCAATAAGACATCTACTACATTCATAAGTTAGATACAAAATATAAATCACGACTTCGCTCGCGTTCATGTGATTTTCTTAATAATTTGATTCCACTCTGGAATAGAGTTTAAGAAAATATTCCCAACTCCGGCTAAATTATTTATAATGCTAAATTATGTAATAGAAGTGTTAGGTGGAGTTGCGAAAAAATGTTATATTTTTAATGTTAATATTTTAAGAAAATAGGAATACGTCATCTAACACTCTTTAATGTTCTCGACGTTGATCTCAGTGTCTGTGTAATTGCTATAAAAAATACTGTGATGTGTGAATATAGATAATGTGGGAAAAATGGTGACAAAAGAGTTCCGCTTTATTGTTTTCAAATATTGATCACCCTTCGAATGGATTTAAAGCAGTAGTTTATAGAGTGAACATGTTTTGCTAAATGTTGAGTAAAATGTATAATTATCCGATTTTTGCTTTATTCTTATTTATAATTCAAATTGTTTTAAACTAACAGCGACTGTGAGTTATAATTACAGGCAGCTGCCCGCGCTAAGTCTTCTGTAAAAAACTTGAAATAGTGTTTAGAGTGTTTTCTGCCAATTGTTTTTGCTAGATTAAAAACCGAGTGAGCTTTACATTACTCATACACAAGCCTATATTTATTACATCAGACTTTTTGCTGTCCTCAGTCAAATAAATCGTGGCAATACTTCAAAGGTTTGAGGTTTAAAAATTAACAATATGTGTAAATATGAAATATAAATGGAAAATGTTTGACTTTATAAACATACACGAAATGTATCTACACCTAAACAATTTTCAAATCCAACTCACAGATCTACAAAATGTTATTCCAGCAACATAAACGGGAGAATCTGTATGACGGTATATAAACATATGTGTTCGCTCGTCACAGCACGCTACGCTCCAATAAGTTCATTCAAATTTATTAATTACTACGGACGTAGTAACACACGAGGGGCAACTACCAAGTGCTTATGAATCGACCAATGTAATTGTCATCATTGAATGGAATTTAAATAGTGATTGATAACAAATAATGGAATTTAACGCACTCACGTGCACGACTAAGAGTACTATTTGATGTGTTGTCTTTATTTAAAGGGCCTTCACTCGGGCATTAATTAGAAATAGTCGTAAGGTCCTGAATATGATAGAATTGAATATTACTCGTCATGTATACAAACCTTACTTACTTACCAACGTATATAAAATATAACATACTCTAATGTGATTTGATCATCAGAGACAGTACAACTAAAAACTTATTGTTGAAAACACTATCAGGAAAAGGTTTTGTTTGTTTTTATGTTTTATGTACCTCGTTGGTCTTACCTTTACGTTCTTAACGTTTGCGACTGCCGCGTTCGATTCGTGCTGTTCGATTCGAATCCCGGGTCAAACCAAAAAGTGATAATGAGTGTTTCTAATTATAGAAAAATACTAAAGAACAGCTCGGAGTTTGGAAGTTGGGATCTGAACCCCCGTGTCTCGTATATAAAAAATAGTAGACCACCGACTTCGAGTATAGGGACCAAGAAACCGATGGTTTGGGCCCCAAGGACAGGAACCTCCTCAAAATACGAGCCCTGTCAAGAAGGACAGCCTTCTGCATCAAACCCTTCATCAAGTCGTCTATCGTGAGCTTCTCAAGGTGTTCGTCGAAACTCTTGATAATCAATCCATGAGCAGATTTGACTATCGGAACAATATCACCAAATCAACATTACACATATCGACAATCTTGTGAGATAATTATTATTATAAGTGAGAAATGAGTAGACGGGTTACTTGCTGGTAAGGAAATATCACTGTCTTAGGGCACGTGTCACTCGAGAGTCAATACATGACCATCCTTCGTGTCCCTTCTCATCATTAGGCGTTTTTGCTCCAATAACCATACTCATTTGGTAAAAACCAGCAAGGAATAGCTTAACAGTGGTCTATAGGCCGTGATATCACTAGGTTGCGGGGTCCGGAACCTCCACGCGGTGCACCCTGGGCAACGGAGACGACAGCGTCTCTCTTGCCAAACGGGAGAGACCCGACCGCCTACGGCCAATTCCGACCGAGCTGGGAACAGGGGTGTGTGGGGTGAACCACAATCTTTCGCCCCCAGCCAACCTCACCTGCACGCGGTGCACCCTGCTAGATAACAAACGAGGCTCTGACGACCGNCGAGTTCTTGAGTGGAGACCGCGTCTCGGCAAACGTAGTGTAGGACGTCCACAAGCCAGGTGGAGCGATGATTTGCGCAAGACGGCTGGCAGGAGCTGGATGCGAGAAGCCATAGATCGAACTAAGTGGCGTGAAATTGGAGAGGCCTATGTCCAGCAGTGGACTGCGATAGGCTGATGATGATGATGATGATGATGATGGGAACAGCACTCCCGATGGTTGCAGTCCGGTGCAGACCCGTCCGGCCCAGCAGTCATCCTAAACGGACAGGACCGGTACCTTTTCGGATCTGCGAGGACGTAAACCTCTCTAAAAAACCGAGACCAAGCTCTGATGCCTGGCAATAGGCTGAGTCGCTGAAGGGAGTCCAGAGCCAAGGGTGTCCTGTTGTGTCCAGGAGGGTCCCGGAGAGCACAGCGCTTGGGGAGTCCCTCCCGGACCGGAGCGGAGTTCCGGCAGCTCTCAATCGTATTCTGGGGGGAGGGCAACCACCGCCAAACCCGCCCGTCGCCGATCGGTTAATCCGGTGACCAACACAACCCGGAGGACGCGAAAAGATGTGGGTGGCTGATTCTGACGCTGTCTCAGAAGTGAGTGGTGCGAGCACCCCGATCGCGTCAAGTACTGAGCTGTATTAACGAGTGCAGCAAAATCGGAAAAGGCGCCAGCCCGAGAAACGCGCACCAGAATCGGCTTCCAGTGATCAAGCCACGTGAGGTAAAGTGGGAAAAAGCCGTGGAGGAGGTCGCGGCGGAGGCTGACCCCCAAGATGGGGCGAGTTGCCCAAGTGAGACCGACTTCTGGAGTTGTTGCTGCTGCTGTTTTGGTAATTGTGAAATAAGTTGCTTAATTGCTACTTGATTCATGTATTGTTTTGTCGGAATATGCTATTACAAGCGGAATTTAATAACTGAATCTCAAATCCATTACGGCGTGGAAACATATGATAGAATAGTTATTGTTTGTCTGGTAGGTACTCACGGTCCATGTGGCAGGTCGAGAGTGATGGAATCGCTGCACTCCGACACACAATACACGTAGCCGAGGGCTCCAACGGTGACGTACAATAACACGATAATTGACATGCCAGTGTTGAGCACGCCGCAGGGTTTCCCGAAGGCTTTTGGCGTCTTCATATTATTCTCTAAAGCAATCACCTGAAACAATCAGTATCTTACTCATAAAGGACTCTCGCTGACAGCAGATGCACAAAAGCTTTGCAAATTAATTATTGTAGTGGCAACACTTTATTGATTCCAGTACAATATACCTAAATTACCGCATACGAATAATAACATTTAATAATTATTGGGTATGTTTGTTATTAGTTCAAGCTAAGATAGAAGCGTTCAAATTTCTCATCGCCTAAATCATTGGAAGGAATGGTGCTGTTTCTATATCTAACTTATACACACCTGCAGTGTTAGTTTTATTATATCTCGAGACGCAAAGGGTGTGAGTCTAAGAGTTTATACTCTTACCTACTACTACTACTTTTTAGTACCGATTTAGTTAATTTCAGGTGTATGTATCTATTATAAAGTTGGAAAATGTATGGTATGTTATCTGATTATTTATATTTTTATTTATAATACATAGATGCTTGTGAAAGAGTATCAGTAACGCAAAGTAATTAAAACATGTTGGTGCACAAACGATGCAGATGATAATTTATTATTCATATTGCAAAAAAGCTTTGCATGTATTTGTAATATTTTTTTTAATAATATTTATGATAAACAGAATTATATACTTACTGAAAGATTACAAATATACTTCGTATCTGATAGTTTAGCAAGATTACTTTAATCTTTTGATTTCTACGCATATCAGTTTTTATCTTCCACACACAATAAACTAGTAAATAAAAAATAATTATTATTATCACTCACCACGCCAACAGCGGTCAAGGCAAACAATATAGTTCCAAAAAATAGGGGGAACGTTGACGGAGAACCCCACAGGTCCAGCGGGTCAGACTCTGAAGCTTTCTTGTAAGCAATCATGTAGTATACAATGATACCCAGCCCCAAAAATGTGAGGACGTTGGCCACTGCTGAAAACGGTGCCAGGAGCTTCAAACTTGGAATCAGGTTGAACGCAACCAGTGGAATCAAAATGATCAGCATGTGGAACTCCACAGCTATTACGTAGTGGGGGTCGACCATCTAAAAATACATATCATCTAGTTATATATATTTTTTAAAACACGCTTCATCTTTAATTTTGAATTTTAACCATTTTTTTTAATTTTCTCAGTTTTGGCGATGATGTAAAAAAATCCTTATCGATTCTTTAAAATAACACCGTCGTTCTACTGCCTCTGTGGCAGTGGTAGTGTGTGCGACAGATGTACTTGAAGTCTCAGGTTCAATTCCCAGGCCGGACTAAATATTAGTGTGATCTGCAAATATTTGTTTCAGAGTTTGAGTGTTTGCTATGTATAATATGTATGTATTTAAAAAAAAATTATGTTGGTATTTATATCAGTTGTCTAGTAGCCACAGTACAAGCTCTACCTAGCTTGGGACTAGACGGCGTTGTATGTTAGAAGACTAAATATATAAATATTAATTGTTTCATATATTTCTATAAAGTAGTTATATCAGGTTATCACGGTTGGCCGTAGGTAATAAAAATATTTCATTAAACGGTACACATAATACAAAAACACAAGTCAACATTATCATTAATTCCGATATATTTAAATAACTCAAAGTACCTACATACCTAAGATATTCCATAATTATATTAAAATAATAGTGCCACCATGTTAATTTTAATAGAACCAATTCAGTAGCACCAGAATAATAATTACGGATTTATATTAATATACATTAAAATGAAGGACCAAAATGTATGCACGCGCATAACTTTCGATTGTACAGACAATGTTGTGTACATCTATATATATACATATAACTGTTTGGTCTTAGATCCTAATGCTAACCTATTTTGTATATGTATACTGTTGTTCTAAAATAATAAATCAATAATTTCAATCTTTTTTTGTTTGTCAGGTTTCTATTTAATTAATGAGCGTGACCATTCTTATTTAATTGAATAAAGTACTTTTAACTCAGTTTGAAGATGACAACTAACAGGGACATTTTAAACATGAAGATGATGTACCTTCTGACAATGATGTTATAAAAAAAGTTATCTACATTAACACTTGTTTATTAATGTTACACGTATGTGAATAAAATTTCTTACAAATTGAATGAAACACGAGAGGTTGTAAGAGCATACATTCCGAAAATTACCAGTAAATAACCGTTGATGTACGGACGGGGATCTATGCCTCACGGCTATCCACTTGGCTCAATTGTGGGAAGCCCCCCGCAATGCTACACGCGTTGTTAAGGTCAGGTCTTACACATGTACGAGATAACAAAATGCGTTTCAAGATAATTTCTAGCGTGTTCTTTGTAAGGCATTCCGCCCCTAAGGGGTTCAAACGGGCGTAAAGTTTGAAGTGGACAATGTGATTCCTTGGTCCAAGTTAGTTTCCTAGTTCAAGTTTTGTATAAATATTCTTGGACAAATTAAAAACGGGGTTAAAAGGGGGTAGAAAGTTATTTCGAGGGTGATTTACTTTGAAGTTTACATCAATATACTACTACAATTTTAATCAAAAGCACTAAGGACTCCTAATAGTAGCCTGAGTGCTTTTGTTTTAAATGGTGGTAAACGCTTGGTGAAATGCTCTTTAACATTCGAATGTCTCTAAAGTCACCGTACTATACTAGTACCGCACTTGAGGGGGCTTATGCCCAACGGACCTCCCAAGTGGTTGTTGGAATTCTTTATTTTACCACCACAACCGGAGGCGGTTGGGAGCAAATTTAATAATTAAGGGCTTATTCACAACGGCCACCACTGATGAGCTTTTGCTACATAATATTATCTTCTAGGCATCTAATCGTAATTTGCATAACTCATGCGGCTATGCGAATACATATCAAATTAAAATCAACAACCCATAATGTCCCACTGCTTATCCTATGATAACAACCGGGACCGACTGCTTAACGTGACCTCAGAATCACGCTATGACCTATGAGCGCGAATACCGAATACATAGCCCAATAGGAAAATCAAAATGATGAAGCGTAATGTAATATATGACTATACATTTATTAATTATATTAGTCGGCATAAACCAACATTACGACATTATTGACTTTTTATTTGACATGTAATAAAATACATAAACAGTTGTGTATATAGACAAAAGCCACATACATACGCGCATAGTGTGGATGTATGGGCTCACAATAAAATTGAACATGCTTTTTATATCATATTAATGCTTCAGTGACGTCTAATCCGTAGACTTTTGATCTAATTTGGTAAGAACAATAAAACCTTTTCTACATATAATCCATGGCTAATTGCCTATTACATATTGAAATCATGACATACGACTTCATTAAAATAAATTTTACCGACCTTACAAAAGTCCGCAAGGTAAATTAATTAAATAATAGGATGACTGCGGCAAGTCAGCAAAAATTGAATGTTATCTATGTTTTTCGCTGAGGTCGGCATCGATCGGTGTATATCTAAATATAGTCACAGTGAACTCTGCGCTGATCAAAATAATATAACGAAACTCATCGTAATTTGTAACGCGGTTTATAAGTTTATATGGTCAAACTTCACGTTGCATTAAAAATTTAAATCTGTTGTGGTATGCAATGGAATTTAACCCGCACTGCGATATTTAATAACAGTAAATTAGTAATGTAGTCTAAAATAGTCGGCTGTATTGCGTTAAATGTTTATTAAGGAATGTATTTCAGTTAGCCAGTAAAATTATTTCGGGTTCTTAATGCATAACAATAAACTATTGTTTGATTTCTAATTTTATAATTTTACCAATAGGTAAAAATGCATAGGCCACTTAGTTTAAAGGAAACTAGAAAATGTGCTTCGAACACAAAGGAACGGTCTAACAACAGTGCCACACGTGTTTGGTTTCTGCTGATTACTAGTATTTTTACATATTTTATAATTATAATATTTGCATTTTTAATAATGTGTAATGCATGTATTTCATGCAAATACATGTTTAGCTTGCGCATACTCTATATAGTTATGTTTAGTCCACATTTTCGTTTGCGGAATACTAGTTTGTCTGGATAATGACCCTATGTTCTTTTTGCTTCTTCGAGATCTGAATGCATAATTTACAGATAGTCTAAGTACTTCAGTATAAAATTCATTTTTAGTGATGTTAGCACAGATTTGTAAAGTATACAAACCTTTTTGATATTATCAGCGATGAATACAATGTAGACACAACATATGCCAAGTTGGTAGACAACAAGGAAGACATCGACAGCGATAGCCAACGAATGGGAGAATCTATGAAGTGATTGCGGGCCCATTTCTAAGGCTGTGCTCATCGAGTCTGGGTAGGACAGCAGGGGTACGCGTAATCGCTTGCACGCCGCGTACTGTGACTGTACCTGTGGGAATAAACGGCATATACCTAATGTAAATGTAAATATAGCAAAACGACCCACAAAAAAGTTAAATTTAAAGTCACCTAGAGTAGCTAAAATAGAGAGGGGTAGGGTACACAATACAGTTTAATTTAAATTGCGAAACATATGTTGTTGATGTTTTATCATATTTCTTAATTTAACTTTACCAATCGCAGCATATTCACGTACACTTAAATATGAGCACACAGTCTTATAGCATCATAACACATTGAAAAAGAAAATTTCTGTGCATTGAGTAACTATAATGAAAAGCTGTGAAATAGGTCGGCAACTTGTGGCATTTATAACCTACATCAATAAAGTTATTCATCTCGTGTTAAGTTCTCACCAGTACATGAAGACAATGGGTTACCAAGGCACCGACCACAACAGTTGCTATGACTCCCGTCACCAGCCCTGCTCGAGCAAAAGCCTGAGGCATTGCCAGAATACCGGTTCCGAGACTGCATTTCAGTAAATGCACCAGTGTCTCCCAGTTACTGCAAAGATTATTTCGTTATAACCTAAAAGCTCTAGTACATGTGTAATTCAGGTTCAAGGTATCTTTAATAAGAAAAGAACTTCCTAACTAAAGCATTTGGGTGAGAGACCAGTTGAAATTAAGTGACCTCACTTCATTTTAAATCTTTATTTAGGAATATATAATACAATTAATTTAAATCTAGAAGTTAGCCCCGATTAGAAAAGTAAGTGTACTAACAGCTTACCTCATTTACTTCAACGCTATATTACAACATTAAAAGTTATCCAAAGTAACTGAAGTTTATAACTTTTTAACAAGCATGCATCTCTTATGGAAGGTTGAAATATCCCACTGAGTTTAAATAGTGAACGAACAAGAAAATTACTCACTTGGTTGGCTTCGGGAGTTGCCGGTGAAGATGAGGGTCATAGTCCTCGGACACTCCATCTCTACAAACAAAACAATTAGTATGTTAAGTTTGTGAAAAAATGGGGCCAGAATGTATGTTTATTTTAATGTAATTCAGAGAGCTTTTCTCTAGCTTGTTTTTAATTGAAACATATATCTTATTAAACATAACCGTCTTGGAACTTTATTCACAAAATAGATATCCATTGACGAATGGATATCTATTTTGTGGATAAAGGAACATGACGATGTTCCTTGTTTATAGAGGGTGACGTCAAACCTTGTAAGACAAGAAAATAAACTGTTGACTCTTAGGCGGTCCGTAAAGTTAATTAGGCCTTATGCAAAAATGTTCAATAACCACGGTCACCTGCGTGTTACTGTCTATGCCTGCTACCTATAATTATACTATGAATCACAAATAGTATTACTTACTTGAGGGGTTCTTCGGAGTTATCTCCGACGGGCTGCAGACTCACTGTCTCCGTCTTTGTGCCCTCCATTTAGAAACTGTTTGGACAAAAAAATCATATTTTAAATATTTTTTTTTACTACTGTAATATAAATGTAAGCGAGAAATGACACATTATAATCTTACATTGTTTTCACACGCTCCTGATTTTTTATTGTTATTAAAAACTTTTCTTCGATCACAAGTAACAATGTTTTGCGTTAATAACACAGCAATTTAAAATGAAATATTGAGTAGAAAGTGGAAAACTGTGCTTTAAACTATATTTTTTTGGTAACTTTTCGTTAGAATGTTAATATATAATAATTATCCGTAAAAGTTATGTCGATTATCAACAACAGAAAACATTTCAAATTAAACTTAAAGCTAATTCATTTAGTAAATTTTGGAAATTAGGGCAACTGGTTTTGTTAAAAATTTACATTTATAGTTAATAATAATATTAAATATTTTCGGACTATTATCGCAAAAAAGGTCATTTAGTCCCTAATTAAGCAAAACTTGCACCTTGGGTACTAGACCACCGATTTAATCACATATATACTTCTTTTGCAGATACATACATATAATACATAGAAAACACCCTATCAATCAGTCAACAACCCACAATGTCCCACTGCTGGGCTTGGGTCTTTTCTCAGGAGAAGGTTACGTCCCCACGCTGGCGAAATGCGGATTGGGGACTGGCAAGACAACGTTGTGGCTACGTAATCATACCGTTGGATGTTTTAAGCCGCCCAAAGGCCTCCAACTAGGCTTCACCACTGTTATCCTAAGATAACAACCGGGACCGACTGCTTAACGTGACCTCCGAATTACGGAGACGCTCATGGTAACATGCCACCAGCGGTCACCCATCCAGGTACTGACCGCGCCGTCATTGCTTACCCTCGTTGATTTTTTCTAATCACCGAGTGCAACTAGGCTATGAGCGCCTAACGCCTATGAAAACACCCTAACTAACTCCGAAACAAATATTTGCAGATCATACAAACATTTGGTCTGACTCGGGTATCGAACCCGAGACCGCTAGACCAACGAGGCACTCTTTTAAAACACAGTCAGTTAAAACACAGGTCTATATAATAGAATTTCAAAATATTGATAAAGAAATGTATATTTAATTTGAAAAATAAAATATTTCCACACATCTCTCATACGCCAGTCTGATTCTAAACTAGGTAGAGCCTGCGCTGTGGTATACCGATTGCTGATAAGCCTACATCGATAGGTATACAGAAAAAAACATCTAGATAATTACTTTATAGTAGATACTAATCGTAAATACTATTACTTTGATTGTCATATTACCACTATTATCGACACTTACACTTTTATTGTTATTTAATAGTTAAGCCCGTATTGTATTTCTAACTTAATAAAGAGTTAACAAGCGGGATATTTTTGGTCGTGTAACAGTGTCTTGTCCTAGAACAGGAGGCGGATACGAACGATCATTGTTGAAGGTTATTGAGTCATTTTACGTTGCGAGACCGACCGGATCTCAACGGCGCTCCCTCTTTCACAACTAGTCCAGAATAAAAACCATATACCAGAAATAATCATCGTGCACTAAAACCTCATTGCTAAGGAGAGGCCCATATCTGACAGTGGTAGCTGTTGATGACACATGAAAGCATACTTGTTTTTTATTATGTTACTAATTAAGTAAACTACCCTTTGTTAATATCATCTCAACTCGATTTGTTTACATTAAGGCTGCTAATGTTATAAAATTGAAATTGGTGTACTGTAAAGTACATTCTATTTTTATTACATCAAAGACCTCTTTGTTTCTTAAATAAGTATATAATTAAACACCATAAATCAGCAGATCATATATTATTCATTATATTCTATTCTGGATCAATTTTTAACTGCACCCGAACTTGATCAATGCTTAGCAAATTGCGACCTGTGTCTTCTAGCGATTATATTTTACCGATGTGTATTATCTGTATTTACTTGTCAACCGATGAAAAACAGTGACCTACATTTCAACCGTTGCACCTAATCTACTGCTCACTAAATGAAATCAAGTTTATTAAGGGCTTAAAAGAGTTAGCGAGACCCAAGAATAAAAACATTTATATCTTTTTGAATCTATAGAGGGGACGAGCTTGTTGTTGTGACCTGAATTCAGATTTTTTACCTGCGTTTTACATACCTACATGCTAATTTCATCTCCCTTTTGTTGACCGATTGGCCTCCAATCCCAATGACAATACAATCTGTTAAATTCAGTATCATTGGAAATTCAAGGTTGATGTCACCGTTGTTGACACAAAGTAGTGGGTCACTTATTTTTAGAAACAGGGTTTGTTTACTAGAATGCGGTATGTTATGAAATAAATTGAGCCAAAATTATTTTCTAGTTTATCATTTTAAAATTACAGCAAATCGTGTCTACCGAGTACAAAGACGCATTTTATGGTTACTAGATGAATTACGGCAACGGCTTCACTTAAGTACATGTTATATGTACGTATGTTATACGTACATAATGAGGTGAAAATAACTGGTGTGTTCTAGCCCCGCAAGCAATAGCATTAGCAGTTTAGAAATTTTTAGAATCCGAATACCTTACTGATCGATTAACTTTGGCCAAGTGAAGATTTAGGGTTTTTTGTCGACTTATGGTGTTCGGCTTAAAACAATAACAATAGAAACTCTTATTTTGCAAAATTTACAAATACTGATTATTTGGTTAGCAGCATTATTGGCCATTTTAAATAGCTTGGTTTTGAATTACAATTTAAAAAGTCAGCTTAAAAGAAATATTAAAATAGAACAACTGCAATATTATGTCCTAGAATCCTAAAGTTATATCTGCAGCGGAATTTATGGGAGATTGTTAAGCAATACATTTTTATATACATATGAAATAAATACGTGATTAAATTAATAGTACGTTGGAAAACAAACAGTTGCTATATTTACGAAATGTCTCTTCTCTACTGTTATTTAAATCAACCAATCTTAAGCTTTGATTGTATTATTAATTATGCTCTAAGCGATATATAATATATCTACTAACAAAAAAAAAAGAAATAAAATGATAGTTTATAGAAAAATCAAAGGAAATGGAGAAGAAGCGAGAACAGCGCTAAGTTCATGTTTTGTAATGGCTTTCGGAAATATTTATTTTTAAACTAGATTGATCTACAATTTGTATAAATATATTTCCGGAAATTGTCGTTTCTTTCTCGGAAGATTTTATATGTACATCCATCCCATCTACTGCTACCAACAAGGTCTTAGATAGATAATATTACCAACACCGCGTGGGCCAGAGCTTCATTCGAAATGATTACCTACAATTTGTCCGTAGGAAGACATCATTGCCCTGTTTAAGTTAAACACATTTCAGCTATTCTATTCTATTCTATATCTAGCTCATAGCCCAGTTGCACTCGGTGATTAGAAACAATCAGCGAGGGCAAGCAACGACGGCGCGTTCAGTACCTGGATGGGTGACCGCTGGTGGCATGTTACCATGAGCGTCTCCGTGATTCGGAGGTCACGTTAAGCAGTCGGTCCCGGTTGTTATCATAGGATAACAGTCGTGAAGCTTAGTTGGAGGCCTTCGGGCGGCTTAAAAACATCCAACGGTAAAATTACGTAGCCACAACGTTGTCTTGCCAGTCCCCAACCCGCACTTGGCCAGCGTGACCCTCTCCTGAGAGGAGACCCGAGCCCAGCAGTGGGACATCATGGGTTGTTGATTGATTGATTCTACAAGCTAAATTCGTAATTTTAGTTTAAATCATCAAATTTTTGTATGATCTGCAAATATTTGTCTCGGAGTTTGGATGTTTTCTATTATACATAGAAATATTTATGTATTTACAAAAAAAAATACGCATGTATTAATATCACTTGTCTAGCTCTGGCTAGTTTGGGACTAGATGGCGTTGTGTGTTGGATGTTCAAAATCATTTTTTATTTATTTTTTATTATGTTTATCTTAAAAGTATTTGTTACGTATACAGATGAGGGTTGAGTTTCAATAATCTCTTACAAAACAAGAATACGGGAAGTGTGACAAACACATTGCCCTGTCATAACCGTTATATGTCGCGGAGCTACATATTAAAGGATATTGACAAATCAACGTCATCCGTGTAACAACAAACAACACAGCCCCGGTTATCACGTCCCGTTCTTAGAATTGTCATGCATTGGTTTCTTTTATGCATTTAATAATAGCAATGGTTGTTTATTTCAAACCTAAAAAACCATGAGTATAAATCGTGCGTACTACAATCGATTTGCCCAACTAAGAGTAACTAGAGTAACTTCGAAATTCTAAAAATAGTTGCGTTCTAAAAAAAGTCAAAGTTCACAATATTAAACTGTTAATTGAAAAGAAATCAGTGTCTATTCTTGATACTAATCATCTAAGGACGTGTAAAAATGTATAAAACAAAAAAACGTGAAAATATTATTCGCAGAACGCTCATGGCACGGGTTTGCTGTAATTGTACGGATTGTGCAGGAAATAATTGGGAAATTAATTATCTAGTTTAAAAACGCAAGGTCAATTAAGTTCAATTTGAGAATTTTATTAACTATTGCCGAAGGGCCTAATAATAATATACTGAACACCACCACTAACTATAATTCATCCCAATACCTAACCTGACACCGACGTCCTAATCGAGATCGCAACAACGCTCTGTCATTGATTCTTATTGATGAGTGTGGTACCAATTGTTATTGAGATTTGACGCCTCAGGGCTCAATGGGTAGCGAAGATAATGATTAGTATAGTTCAAGTGTACTTGTCAATGTTAATATGGCTGGCTAAGCTGGTTTTGTTGGTACTAATATAGCAGTTGATGCCAATAGAATCACTTGGGAATTACCAGTGCGTTATAACATTTGTCCGGATTGACTGTAAAATCAGCTTGAACTGTGATCAAAGAATTATATTTAAGTATAAATTTAAAGTGAACTAACCGGTGAACACTGGTCACCATACAATTATTATCACAACCATACATAAGGTCTGTGATTTATATTAAGTTAGTACGATTCAGTAGTTTAAGGGAGCTTTATAAAGCAAAAGACTGAATGAATTAAAATGACTATTGATGTTTCGTACAAAAGAAAACAGTTGTAGAATTGGCTATTTCTATGGCAACGAGTATTCACTTCCTGATAGAATAATTGTTATTAAGAAATAAATATATTTCTAGGTACATTAAGTTCCTTACATAAGGTAGGTATACACCGGCGCGTCGGAGGACGGCATACGCTGACCTCCACCGGCCCCCTAATTAGGTCTAGGAGCGGCGTCTTGGGAATGTTGGTCGCCCCCAATCAACCGGACCCGAGGTGGCGGCGCGTAGTGTTCCCGTGCGCCCCTCTTTGAATTCTCGAGGGGAGTCAAACACTACTAAACTACTCTCGTTGACGAAATGTGGCCCGCTGCAGCGAGCCAGCAACAGTCGGGGATTGCAGATGCCTTTTAAGTTCCCGTGATCCCTGGCGAAAGCAAGAGCCGGAACACCGGGGACTTTAAGTCAGTAAAAGTCTGACAGACCCTCTCCCCAGGGCGGTGGATATCCATGACGGTTTCACACCTTCAAAAATAAAGGTATACGCCTGTGAAGCACGGCACAGGCATATCAACTTCCTAGAGGATGCAATTTAATCCTCAGTGATATAATAATAACACTACCGCACAGCAATATATATACAGTAAAATAAATACGGGTGTACCGGTGTGCGCAAGCATGAATACTATATTCAATATGAAATGTTAATCGGCAATTTTGAAATAATACTAAAAATTCCTCAACTCTCAACTGAACTTTTAGAACCAACAACAAAACTGTAATGTTCTATTTCTGAAAACGCACGTAAACCAAAGAACATTAATTTGACGTTTTAACTTCTGTTGACATACATACACGTAATACTTTATGTTAGTATTTATTTTTAAACCAAACGTAAAACCTTGAACCCTTTTTTTTGAATACTTAAAATAACATATTTCTAATGTAAAATAATACGTACACGATACGATGATCTGAATACAGCTGCTAATCGTGACGTAAAGGGCTTATTCGGGGCCGGCTCGGGTGTTGCGCGAGCGCCGAGGAGCACACACTAACTGAACACATCAAATACAGATCACGGCGCACCGCCACTCGGTAACCCATCAACTTCAATTACAATAAACTTTGGATAGGAGTTGTGACGTAAAAGGGCATATAACAATCGAAACGCGAGCTGCTAAAATAATTGTAATTCATTAACCAAATTGTTTATCAAATGTGTATAATGTCAGTATATAATATGTTCTTAACATATAAAAAGACTTCGTCCTGCGGCTTCGATTGCTTTGCATTCCTATACCCAATGTAACGATCTATATTATTTTTAGTACCTGTAACCAGTCGAGTTGTTAAATCACGGAACAACAACAAATGAACCAACTCAGTTTCGGATTTATTAATAGTTAGTTTGACAGTTTCTCTATTTGTTGGTTTTTAGTTATATACGGCGTTGCATTCGCATTTGAGCAAGCTAATGTCTATGTAAATTACTAACAGACTTTTTCTAAGTTCAATTTAGATTGTAAATACACATGTTTTTAGTGGTGGCTAGGTACATACAACATTATCTAGGTACCTTGTTGAGTTTTTCTGGATGAAGGCTCATGCCAGCATGGGGAAAACGAGAGGACTGACCAGCTGGGAAAAGAGGCGGCTTTGGGATTGAGGAGGCTACTGGTTTACCGTCCGGTGTCATTCGTTAAGCGTATTATCCGTATGGGATCCTTGGAAGAATGGAATCGGAGATATGAGTCCGGAAATGCCGCCGCGGTGACAAAGCTCTTCTTCCCTAATGCGGTGGACGTATACACCACTGTACGTAAATTTGAACCAACTGGTATACAACATGGATTTTAACGGATTACATTGTGGGTTCTCTGAGTACTTGACTCGATTCGAGTGCAAGCAGAGCCCATCAAGCAAATGCGATACAGACTTAGAGGACAACGTTCCCCATATTTTAACAGAGTGCCCAGTGTTCTCCAAAATGAAATATGACACTCGACAAACTTTGAATGTAAAGATTGTCGTAAGAGATTTACATTCTATAATGAAATATAACCAGAGAAATAGATTTTTAAGTTACTGTACAGAAATAGTTAAGATAGTAAATAAAAGGAACAAGACGAATTAAAATGTTTTGATTACAACAGAATATAGAATTATAGTGTTAATAAAATAATAACCGTAGAAAATACAACAAAATTGTTTAGAAATATTCTGTAACCAGAAAGTGTAATGTTAAGAAGTAGATAAATATTATTTAAGCTACTTAGCTACTTTGACTGCCTTGGTGGCCCAGCGGTAGCATATGCGACTGCTGTTCCTGAGGTCTCGGGTTCGATTCCCGGGTCGGATCAAATGTATTTATGATCTGCATATAAATATTTGTTTCGGAGTTTGGGTGTTTCCTATGTATAATAAGTATGTATTTACAAAAAAGAAGTATAATATATATTTATATCAGTTGTCCTAGTACCCATAACACAAGCTCTGCTTAGCTTGCGAATATATGGCGTTGTGAGTTAAATTTATTTATTATTATTGATAATATTGTTTGCAGTTTGAGAACTACTACTGAATTAATGAAGTGAAGACAACTAACAGACGTAATGTGTGACAGTAAAATGCCTCTAAATACTCATTTAGATGAAGACACAGCACGAAACCATGCTAAATATGAAATGCGAGCAAGGAAGGCCGACTTTAAGGAAATGGGATCAGGTCTAGAAGGAAGGAGCTAAACAAGCGCCTGCGTTCTCATCGCTCAGCGAAAATATTTTTTCAAATTCCATAGATTCATTTCCAATGTACTCGATAGTCGTGTGAGGCACGAAATCTATGATTTTTTTGGAGCTTATGCTTATACTTAGTTATATTCACTACATCATCCACCACCAATCATCACCACTTTGAAAAAGAGTGAAAGAGTTTACATCAAGATGTCTAAAGATGTATAAGTATAAATATACACAATATTATTAATTTTTTCTCCCATCTTCTTTCTTTATTTGCAACACAGTGAAGATCATAAAAAAATCAGTGGGAGAGCTGCGCTTAATCATAAATGGGCTGGCTCGACTGGAGTGATACCACGGCCTCACAGAAAACCGGTGTGGGTGAGTGAGGATAGTGGAGACTGTCCCGCTCTACAGCCCCCAAAAGCCGGCAATGCACTTGTGACGCCTCTGGTGTTGAGAAAGTCCTTGGGCGGCGGTAATAGCTTACTCGCTCAATTTATGTATATTTATAAATAAATAACAAAGTCGAGTAGAATGCTAACAACTAAGAAATTATTAATATTTCTTCTTTTAATACTTCTTTACATTCACGATATAGTACAGTCATTTGGTGCAAAAACAGGGGATACCTAAAAAAAAACTGGGCGTTTTTAAAAATTATTAATTAAATCTCACCTCTTTTTCTTACCTTTTTATAAGTCCACGCTGACAAGTTTCAACTGGTCGATAGAATATACTCAAAACAAGTGAGGTGATTATCTTTTGTCCAGCAATTGATGTTAGGAAGTGGTATTTTTAGGATATCTATATCTTATTGAAGTGATTTTAGTGACTAAATCCCTTCTTTTTATTTTAAATAAAATAGTTATTGTATTTATTGTTCGAGTAGCCGTTATCAAAGTAAATAAAGAAGCAAAACAACCAAATTTTTTAACAATAACTTTTTGGGTGACTGACAGTTAATATATTTTATTAATGGACTTGGAAACTTTTTCAAATAATGTTTCCTAACTTAGATTCTGGCAAACTCTAGATATTTTCTTCAAATCGGCTATTTATTTAGTATTAATTTGATTTTTCTAGCAAAAAGATCTACAAGCCCGTTAAATTTATTCTTGTATTTTATAGTGTCATAGTGTAAAGAATGCATGGTTGGTCTAGTGGTGTAATCGGTCGTCACGCCGCTTTCTATTGCACCAAGTATTGTGGGTTCAAATCTCACATGAAACAATTCTTGGTGTCATCCACAAATTGTTTTTCTGAGTCTAGGTGTTCTTTTTATCCGTTCCATGTATGTTTGTGAAGTACCCTATGACACAGGATGTATATGTTCTCAACTTTTTATTCACTTTTAGGCTCTTTCTAATGTAATAATTCTTGTCATTTGTAGTCTATGGACAAGGACACTACACATCCATCTTAGCATTTACTATTTAGCTACATGATCTCTCATCTTTAATTTTGTTGGTTAATGCGTTGCAAAGGTCAGAAAAACTCAAACAAATAATTAAGTTTTAAAGTATCGCTGACTTAAATACGCTGAGTGAGCAAGACATGATGCAGAACATTGAGAGTGTCACTAAAACGCTGACCTTTAATTAGGGTGAGACGGCTCTTCTCGCCTGGGCATAGATATCTTCTTGACAAGACCCAGGTTCGCTCGTGCATGGAGTACTGTTCTCACCTCTGCATTGGTGCCGCACAGTATCTTTTTGACGTTCTCGACCGGTTGCAGCGGTGAGCACCGGAGTGCTTTGTCGACAGTCCCGAAGCCACCGAGTCCCTTGAGCCTCTACAGTCGTGTATAGACATCGCTTCATTGGCAGTCTTCTATCGCCTTTACAAAAGATACTTTTCTGAAGAGCTCTCTTAATGATCTCTCTCTCTCCCTTCCTCTACAGGACAACAGTGCTGGCCTTGGAAGTCACCGCTTAGAGAGCTACACAGACGTCTTCGTACTCATCCATTCAGTTCTTCCTATCGGTCCCGAGCGGTCAAAACCTGGATTTTAGTACCAGCGCACATGTTAAGGTTCCTACGAAGATCCCGAGTCCATTAAGCGGGGCATGAAAAAACATTTCACCAGGCCGCCTTAGTGGGGGTCACCATGCTGCATTGTCCTTATTCGCATTGAGGATGGTGACAACTACTGTTGGATTTTGCTCATGCTTTCCATCAGGTAGAGCAGAGTAGTTTTGGCAGATAACACACAAAAAATGCATTAAGCAATGCACTAGATTCCTTATTCCTTAATTTTCTCAGTGTCATTAAAGGCGACGTTCTCAAGTATAGACAAAAAGTAATACAACCGAATCAAGAATTTGATTAACAATCTTCATTATAAAAATAAACGAAGATATAAACACCGAAACAAACTAAGGTCTGAAAAATTACAGATGAAATATTTGACTTAAATAGTAAACAGAATTATCGATCTCGTTAACTATTTTTAATCTCTGACGGTGGTTTTTAGCTATGTTTGGTTGGTATCGGTCTAGTGGTGCAACAGCATCAGCTCTGTTTCAAAATGATGTAAGGCATTTTTGCCGCATGATTACTCGATTAAATTATTGCGTAGGGGATTTTGAATTTTTTTAATTTTAGCTTGTTGTGTCAATTAATTATTTAGACAATCTCCCAAACAGCACATAAAAAGTTTAACCTGCATAAGTGTAATATGAATCTAATTGCATAATAAATGATTTCATTTCACCAGAATTGGTCTAATAATATTATTACATCGCATTATTAACATACATGCCATACCTACCTATGCACTATTATTTGTTTAATAATTCGAGTCGATTGCGAAGAGTCCCCGTGGAATTGTTTAGATTTTACAACTTCAAAACAACGTTGATGTAAGACTTACGTGAAGTGGGGTTTTCTTTGAGGAGCAACACGCATGCGTGAAAAAGGCACGCGACACTATTACCCGTCGCACTGATGAAAACATATTGTTAAAATCATAGTCAAGTATAATTTTAAACTTACCCCTAACTAAACCGCCAAAATCTTCAAAAATAACAGTTAACAACTTGTGATTTCAGGCACACACTAACATTATGTAACTTTACACTACTTAACGACTTATCCTCAATTTACAGAAGCGAGTATAAAATAAAGAGCTTCTTATTTTGCTATTGATATATTATTATAAGAATATAAATGTATGTTGAATAACAGACGATATGGTTTCAATGGAGGGTGAACGTTTAAGAACTCGCGTGAAGTCGCTATAATGGTTCGCGGACGAGTGACGTGAATGAGACTGACCGGGTTTTTACCCAAGTGGCGCCAGCCGCGCCGTCGCACGCTACTAGCCGTAAGCTGGCTGACGCCAGCCCTCCAGACCTCAACCTGCTTGCTGCTATGATACACGCCACCCTCTCCCTAATGCAATTGGCTTTACATCAATAAACGGTCGCCATGTTAACATTCACACAAGAAATAAGTTACCGATGTCAAGTAAGTTTGTTTTTTAAAGTAGGTAGGCGAAAGAAGACCAGTGCTGTGTCAACAGCGTTAAGTTCAATGTCTATAATGTGAAGCTGTCTAGAACTTAATTTAATGCTAGTAAACATTTAAATTTAAGTGAAATAGTTCTTTTCAGTTAAAAAAATTTATAGTAGTATGAATCGGAGGGAAGAGGAGGGAAGTAATGAAAACATAAGAGACGTACTAGGAGATCACACTTGTGTGTAACATAAAAATATAAATTCAGTTTGGCTATGAATCTTTAAATGCTTGATGACAAATTTTTGACAGTTAAAGGATCCAAAATTTATTGAAGTTGTATTTTAATTAAATTAAATTTAAACCACCAATGAAATGAAAAAGGAAAGTAAAATCACTGAATGAAAATTTTCATTTAACGAACATATTAGAACTGTTAATGAAAATTCTAAAAAGAGTTTCTATGCATTGACGAGGACATCAACTGGGGTTTATCATTTAATACACTAAAGATCATAATATCTATGTAGCTACTTATTTGAGTTCTATTTGCTATGGTGCTCTCGAATGGGCGGATAAGGCGACCGTAGGTCATGTCTGTCGCAAACTATTTCCAGGCCAACGACTGGCATTGATTTTCTTGTGCAAGGCATATAGGACAGTTAGCACCGAGGCTTTACCGGTGTTGGCGGGTGTTATTCCGGTCAATCTCGAGGTACAAAGACATGCAGCCATGTACTATTTCACACTAGATAACATGAAATGCGATTTTTCTAGCCTACAAGATTGCGATAAAATCATAGGATTGATTCAACAGTAGTTTAATGGCTATAACAACCTTATGGATGAAGGACAACAACAGTGGGACGAATCATCTAAGGGGTGCCATCTATACTAGTTCTTTCTATCTGTCGCGAACGGTTGGCGAGAACATGGCTTGAGATGGATCACTGTCTCGCAAATTTTTTTACCACGGTTACTTTAAGATCAAGCCAGGCCAAGGTAACTTTAAGAGCAAAATACACTCATTTAAATCAGTCAATTCACCACTTTGTCAATGCTCAACACCTGATCTCAACTGTGAACAGTCGGCTCTGTTGTCCTTAGTGCGTGTGGTCTTTGGACAATGAACGTAACATTATGCTGAATAGCTAACAAATGACATCTGGGGCGGTATAGTATGGGGATCTTGCGTCAACTGCGGTGAATTTCTGTGCATTTAGGTAATACTGCCATACATACTATAGTATTCAAATACCTAGGTATTAACAACCAACTAGGAACAAACTAGGTTGTTCCGAAAGTTTGTAGCAACAGAATAAATACAATTTCTTCTTTCATTAAACTATTTTGGATAACCGGTTAATTTAAACAAACACCTCATTTGCTAAAATCAATGGCAAAATGTTTTAAGGTTCTTCTTTTGTTAGCAACTATGGACGTCTCACTGGAAGTTTTTTATGCTATGATTGTTTATGATTATTAACGAGAGTTAAACTTCAAGGTCTCAATTCACAATCTGCTTTTGGGGAGTCTGCTCCTGCATTAGAAACAATTACGTATTGGTTTCGTGAATTTAGACCCGGCCGACCACCAATCGCGTTAGGGAACATGCTTCGGGATGGATACCTTATTCTCTCAGCAAAAACGCCGTCATGTTGATTGGTGAAAATTTATGTTAGAAAAGTTCGAAGGAGAAACTTCGCAAAACGTATCCTACATTTTCACAAATGTCGAATCATGAATATATAGCTAAGATTCTCTCACGAAGCAGCACTCCACGCTTTGGGTGTTTCAAAAGGAAGATTTGCCCACAAAAAAAATGATCGTGGTCGAAGGGTTAGTAAAAAAATGATATCTGTTTTTTTCGACGCAATGGACCAGTAGCGGTAAAACGGTCACTAGTGAATGGTATAGTGAAGTTTGTCTGCCTCAAGCTTTCGGGGAGTTGGATAGCGAGCGCCCAAGGACCGGCGACCATGGTTTCATCCTTTTTCACCAAGATAAGACACCCGCTAACACAGCTGCTTGAACTCTGGACTATTTGATAACTTCAGGGGTACAAATGCTACCCCATCCTTCGTACAGCTCAGATTTAACTCTATGCTATTTCTTCGTCTCTGTTTCGTAAATGAAAATTTACCACTATTTACCACTGCATACGAGGCCGTCAAATAATTTTGGCAGTTATTTTTGGATCTCTTGCCAAACAATCCCAATTAAGGGGGTAATTTGAAAATCTGTAAGTATTTTTTTATATTTTCACTATTTTTCATTTCACTAACTTTTTTTGAAGAAGCCCAAAAAGCTTAAGACCCATAATATTTCATCAATAGTGCTTCCCGGTTTGAAAAAGGTGTCTGTCTATTTTAACTACATTTTGTATCCCGCTTTGTTAAGTAGAACAGTTTACTTATTATATATACAACTTCTCCAGTTTTCTCCTAAATAATTTTGTAGCGGGTTTCAGGACAGTTTAACCTGGGACTCCGAGTGTCATAACTCGGTGTGTTCGTTGTTCAATGCTGTTGATCCAGGTGTACAGGAGTTACAGTATTGGGCGTGTGGGCGGGATTAGTTCCAATATTTTATGATATCTATACAGATAATATAAAATACATTAAATTTTTAATTAGAAGTACACACCTACGTAATGAATAATTAAAAAAATTATATACATAGCTGTAAAATATTTGCTGACTTTACATGCGCACGCCTTGCTTAAGCAAATTCCAATGATATGTTCCAGTTATTATTCTTCAACACTTTAAATTTTTAAACACGTGTATTTTTGTACATTAGTAAGAAAATTAACACACATTTATTTAAGAACTTCGCACGCAACATTTATTAGAAATTATCAAGACATAATAAAATAATTAAATGGGAAATTGTAATTTGCATAAGACTGAAATTGGTTACCTTAAATATCTTTTCTTGAGATTCTGCACTAACTATGTAGTATGTTTTCGTGTTCCGTAGTCCATGTCCGTCCATCCTCGACTTACCTTCCAAACTTTTAGTAATAGAAAGATGAAACTTTGCATGGATACGTGTAGATAACTGCATTTACCACGTCGACAAAGTGATAGTTAAAATAGATTTTAGAAATTTATGCCATTGAGACACTATGATATTTCCGAGGAGGATTAATTTAAAGCATTCGTTCCACCACAAAATAGCCAGCCAAATCTCAACAAAAGGCTACAGACTGCATCGTATCAAATCAAATTAAGAAATGAAAATAAAAAATGAACACAAAATATGCAATCTACAAATTAACTGTGATTGACATGAGTAAATTATTACAGTACTATGTAAAGCATGCAATCTCACAACAATGTTGACTACACGGTGGGTGTAGTAGTTTCAGTGGTCGTCACACCGCTTCCTACTGCAAGTGTTATGGGTTCAAATCCTACAAGGTTCAACACTTTGTGTGATCCATAAATTGTTGTTCTAAGTTGGGATGTACTTTGTGTCCGTTTCATGTATGTCTGTAAAGATCCCCGTGACACTGGAATGTAAATTCCTAAAGCGGACGAAATCTTTCAAAAAATGCACATTACATTACATTTAAAACTGCATTTGAACCTAACCTAAGAGTGCCATGAAGCAAAGATGTATATTACTGGCAATAATCCACTAGTTCGTTACGTATATGGAAGATGGCATCAGTCATGCCACGTGCCATTTATTTGAACAAGTAAATTGTATCGTGGTCAAAAGAAGCTACACATTATTAATGATACTAATAACTAGTCATTTTTCACAGCTAATTTCTATGTATGCTTATTATTCTGCTTATAGGTGTTGGTTGCAAAGGCTCCTTAATTAATACTCTATCTAATAATCATTTAAAACTAATTAATTTATCATTTCAGAGATTAAGTTTTGTAAATTAATCAAATAAAAACAGTAAATATTTTATAATCTAAATAGATAATGGTTTGTAGTAGATGCTACTCAACTAATATTCAATAAAGACAAAGGTATTTTGTTCTTTTATATTACACTTTTTCATTAAAGAACTACCTCGTTGTTCTAGCGATTAGCAGTGTATTCGGCTGTTGATCAAGATGTCTCGGGTTTGATGTCCAGGTCTGGCCTAACAATGTTGTTAATTTTTCTTTACAAGAAATTTTAAATAATAGTTTTGAATATGGAAGTTGGTGGTGTCTCATACCGTACTTCAGAGAGCACATTAAGCCGTCGGTTCCCGTTGTCATTGAAATCAGCATTATTGAAAAGTAAGTGTTGTTAAATATGCTATAAATTAGTTTAACTTTGAAATCAGTTAGACCTTAAGGCTTCAGAGGTCTGATGCCAGTCACTCCATGTAGAAACATTGATGTTTAGCTAGAACTCTGGAACGGTGACTTCCATGTGACGTGCCTACGTATTTTACTGTCGAAAATTAATGAAAATTTAGCTTTGACTAGCGACAATTTATTACAAGATTTTATTTGTAAATGATCTTCAATATTTTAACTCTTTTAAATCATTTAAGAAAAAAACTACAAATATCGTTAGAGCTGCATAATAAATAAAGTTGACAGGACTTTAGGCGTTATTTCGAAACATAATCTTTTTCGATTACCGTGGTCAGTTTGTTTTGTGAGGTTTAGTCGATAGACGTTACGAGCTCGGGCCGATCCATGAGCGAATATTTGGATTCAATAAAACCTCGTTGTTACGTTTCCTATAGGCGTGGATCCATGAAGAGTTCCTCGACTCGGTCCTAGGGGTGTAGAGTCAATACTGTGTTGCTTACCGATATTAGGCCAGCGTCCCCCCTCGGGCGGTAATTAAACCTATAAATGTTTCTTTTCCTATTTATGATAACGAAAATTGTCAATGTCACACACGCTTATCTAATTAAAACATATTTAGAAAAAATATATAATATGATACAGGCGACTCTGATATTATTTTCATATGAATTTCTGCTAAACTGTGCATTTACTTTTTTAATTAATTAAGAAAAACAGGGTGCAATATTAAACCCAAAAAATGTTTATTGCCTTATCCCTCGCTCTTTTGATATCAAACCTTTCCTTAAGTCGCCAATTATATAGCTTATTAGATGACCCACACAACATCACCTGCGTCTCATATTGTCCGAAGCGTCAACAAATTTACTTGATTTAAGAGATTATTAAAAACAGCTTTGAGGACGAGGTGAACAGAAGAATCCAGCTAGGTTGGGCAGCGTTTGGGAAACTTCGTCGGGTCTTCTCATTGTCGATCCCACAGTGCCTAAAGACGAAAGTCTTCAATGCGTGCGTTCTACCCGTAATGACATACGTAGTCGAAACGTGGACACTTACGGTTCGACTGGTCCATAAGTTCAAAGTCGCTCAGCGTGTTATGGAGAGGGCTATGCTCGGCGTTTTCTAAGGGATCGCATCAGAAACGAGGTGATCCGACAAAGAACCAGGGTCATCGACGTAGCCCACAGGATTAGCAAGCTAAAGTGGCAGTGGGCTGGCCACATTTGTCGCAGAACCGATAACCGTTGGGGTAAAAGAGTTCTTGAGTGGAGACCGCATCTCGGCAAATGTAGTGTAGGAAGTCCAGGTGGAGCGATGATTTGCGCAGGATGGCTGGCAAGAGCTGGATGCGAGAAGCCACAGATCGAGCTAAGTGGCGTGAAATTGGAGAGGCCTATGTCAAGAAGTGGTAATAAAACAATAAAAGCAAACCTTAAAAGACAGATATATGCTATCGCGGACTTTTTCTTATTTTTTAAAGGGGACCAATTCTTTCATGCGTTGTTTATGTGAAAGTTGAACCATTTATAGAAGCTCTCAAAATGAATAATTATCTCCCGTTTTAGTAATACATACATGATGATAGTATAGCCTTCCCCGATATCTGAACTAACTAACGGTGAAAGATTAGCATAGTTGACTTTATCTATACAAATAAATAAAAATTAGTTTGTTTGTAATATTCAAATAACCCCTTATTAATAACTGAATATGTATGTTTACACGGTACATATATCAAGCTATCTTTTTTTTTCAATTTTTGTCTGTCTGTCTGTCGGTCTGTCTGTCTGTCGGTCTGTCTGTCTGAATGTCTGTTTGTTCAGGTTAATCTCTGGAACGATTAAACCAATTTTGACAGGACTTTCACTAGTAGGTATCTCATAATGTAAGGAGTAACTAAGGCTACTTTAGCCCCGCCACGTTACTCGCGATTGTTGTTATAGCACATGCGTCATAAACATCAACGAACCATTATATCCAAAATCTGGGTCTCCTCTCAGGATAAGGTTAAGGCCATATATACACACATACTTATACCTTATACCACATACCTTACACCACATACTTTATACCTACCTTTTACCTTTATACATACCTTATACCACATACTTTCCCACGCTGGCCATTTGCGGTTGGATGTTTTTAAGCCGCCTATGGGCCTCCTACTAACCTTTACAGCTGTTATACTGTGATAACAACTGGGACCGACTGCTTAACTCACGTTACGAGGTCATCCTCGGAATCACAGAGACGCTCATGGTATCGTGCCACTAGCGGTCAACCATCTAGGTACAGATCCCGCGGCCATTGCTTACTCTAGGTAATTGTTTCCAATCATCGAGTGAAACTGCGCTATGAGCGCCTCTGAGTCAGAGTTTGACTGATTTAAATCAGAAAATATTGTATCTAATATCACTGTATATACTTACTGTTAATAATTTTGTATGAGCTCGTACATGACTTGATGACTCCACAGTTTATAAAAATATCAAAAGAATAACACACATCTTATACGTGGTTTGCAATATCGATCGCTGGACTAAACACACGTCGCTTATCCCTGATTAGGCAACCCTGTAACAATGAAATGAATACAAAAAAATCGGGGTTTTCGTTAACTGCCGCATGCTCCGGATTTATCTGAATACTACCTCATCGTAGAAAACCTTCCACGATATCACCAGCTATCTGTCACTGTAATACTCAAATATTCACTTTGTATGTATGATGTATTTAAGGCAAGTAGATTGTAGTCTTTAGAAAATACAATAAATGACGGATTTTTGAAGTGAAACTTCTTTAGGCGCATGAGGGTAAAATTTTTATAAATATAACGTCACGCAAGTATGCAACGGAAGTGTCGAAAAAGAGAGAGAGAGCGATCGAGACCGATTGAGAGAGAGTAAGACAGGGCGAACAAAGCATGAAGCAACTAGCGATAGAGTGAGAGTAGGGAGCAAGCAAGTGAGAAAGATCGAGAGAAAAAGTGAGATAGAGCGATTGTCGTATCACGCACAGTGGCATGGAGCGAGGGTGGGAGAGAGCTAAGAAGTTTCACTTCTGACATGTGTACTTTGTACGCACGCACTTTTTTTTACTCAGTAGTGTAGTACAGTGGTCACCATACTGATAGCGAGTGCTGACAGGACAACATGGTGATCTACACTATAGCGGCCCATTAAGATGTTTCTACATTATTGCATCATATTCTTATTTCTGACTGTTCAGTAGATACCTACTCGTTTCTTAGATCAACACTTTCTTTTAATATTCATAAATATACAGGGAAAAACATAGTTAGAATACCATAATATCTTATAACACTGTCATTTTTATACAGAACAGTAGCAGACTTGTTGATCGTTTAATTTTATAGATTATGATTAATTTTAAACTGTAACTGAAACAATATCATTCAATTATTAATTAGAAGTTATCATATTTGGCTTTGAATACTCGACGTTCAAAATAATTAACATGACACTGCTGAAATGTTTGAAACGTCCAATCTAGGCTTTCTAAAATTCAAAGCCGACAAAAGCTTTCTGCTTTACACGATCCACAACGTAACGAATGAATTGACAGCAAACTGACGTTTTAATTTGCAACAGTCCACGCACTTTAAAATTGGGAGATCGAGGCTACTAAGTGTTTGTGAACGTTTGTACGTTAAGTGCGGGATGTAAAGCGCAGAACATCTTTTCTGTCTTTGTTCAATCTCTTCTAATTATTGTATAAATTGCAGTTATATTGTAATGTCTAATTTAGCCTAACATTTGGTTTGAATAATATTTGTTAGTATTAGAGCAGCATTGGCATAAAAATATGCGTTATGTGTTAATTGTTACCAGAAGGTTTTACACTTACACGGGTAGATTAACAAAAAAAAATGTAATCTTAACATACTTTCTATACTTATTACACTCGAATAAGTCTGCTTATGACAAACAATCAGAATCATCTGCTCGGAAGTTATGATGCCGCAACAACTCACAGATGGATAATACATACAGACATATAGATCCACTCGCCAAATCTATATTAGCATCTCTATTTTCGTCGTACGTAATAAAAAAAACTATGTTGTAAAGAGAAAAAACCTTAAATTATATGGTTAATGTCGTGGTTAGGTTATGCATGGTGTCGGTTAATTTAAATTAAATACCTAGATACGTTAACATTACATAAAGCTAGATTTATGATCATCACATAATTCAATAAAGTGATGGATATAGAGGCAATATGATAACGTGTATACATGTAACTCATTATCGTATAGCCAAGTTTCAAGTTCAAGTTTTTCTATTCTCTGTCAATAAAATCTTTAGTTATATTTTGTTAGAGTACTATTTCTTAAATTTCAATTTTGATAAATATTACATTAGTTATAACTTTGAATGGTGTTGTGATTATTGATGCCGAGGATAATGAAACATGTCTTCGTATGTACTGTTCAACAGTTCAGTTTATTTCGAGCACTACAAATTGAAATACAAAAGAGTTCTTTATCAGCTTTGTGTCACTCAACACTCAACGGGTTTTGTGTAAATAACCACTTAGTTATTTATGGAGGCTTGGATTTTTTGTTACAATCAATAAATGGTATAACAAATTTCAATAATTTAAATATTTATTTAAATGTACTGAAACGCAGGTATAGAAAAGGTCCAAATTTGTAGAAGCTGTGTTTCATATTATTGTATCTGGTGTCCTTTTCTGTACTGCAACTTCACTGCATTCTATAATTTATAGTTCGTCCTTTATTCGAGACTTGGCATTCAATTGAATTTCATATCAAAATCTTTAAGTTTATCGTGAAGTAGAGGTATCATATTTGAGGGACACGGATTAATTCTCGCTAAGCGCACTATTTGGGCTCATTTATTAGATATATTCACAAGTGTGTTCTTATATTTCTTTCAATTCATGAAAGGATAGAGTCGCATTCCATATGTGTAAGACCTGTTTCAATAATTTGTGATGTATAGTTTGCAAAACGTTAAAAGGCACATGAAACTAAAACAGTTTTTTTTTAATCACCACACATGTCTGACATCCTTCTTACTTATTTAATGTTGTTATTAATCTGCCACTTAGGACGTACTACTTATGCTTATAGAAGGTTGTGATGTTTTTAAATAGAAAATTTTTTCGTCTTGTTAAACTGAACAAGGGTCATATAGGTAGGTGACTTTAATTTTGCGCGAAATGTAATTTTGCAGATAAAGGTAAAGAATATT
Organism: Hyphantria cunea; assembly: GCA_003709505.1. Taxonomy (NCBI): domain Eukaryota; kingdom Metazoa; phylum Arthropoda; class Insecta; order Lepidoptera; family Erebidae; genus Hyphantria; species Hyphantria cunea. Next base: position 3,211 of record PKRV01000984.1, on the reverse strand, counting down.
TGTATAGTTATTTTTGTAAGTAAATCTTTTACATGATACTGCAATACTTACACGTTGGACTTAACAACAAGAAGATGCCGGAATTTCCTTAAACTTACTCTGGGAAGACATGCTGAAACAAACCACAGAGGTATCTAAATTAAATAAAATATTTTGCGAGTAGAGTAAAGGTCCATAGTTTTGAGTCGGCCTGTACATACAGGCGGCATACATCCCCGGCCATCGTGTATCCTAATTGCTTTAATTGATTTGGTATTTTAGTTTAGTGTGCCACCCTGTGCCTTGAATAGGACGGATCCAGGTACAGCAGTTATTGAGACACCCGGGTCTTTGTATATTCTGCTTAAAATAGGTTGTAATTTGTTCAATATAAGGAAGTATTGCGAGTATCATTCTTGAATTTTCATCAAACGATCGATCTATCTACATAATAGTTTATTATATTCCACTACTAAAATCAGACTTTGCCCACAGTGGTACAAAGCCAGAGTCCTTCAACGTCGTTAGCCCATCTACCCGATCTCCCTTCTCAATTTTTTTGTTCCATCTTTACTTCATGCTCGAAATATACTGGAGGTCCAACAATACAAAAACATTTAGGCAGCCATAGTGTAGTTCACCATGCTGCATTGCTGTTGTCCCCCTTGTGACTACTACTTTTGGATTCAGCTCATTCTCTCCATCAGGCGGAGTAGTTGCACTTTGTCAGACTCAAATGTTTATATACACACAAGTATTTCTAGTTTATTCCACTCTTTATCAGAAGAAGTAGATACTTAGCTTGAATAGGGAGAGGTCTTAAAAAAAATTATCACTGCGTTGTCGGCGTTACTAGTATTCTTTAAACACAGAGCTGTTACCACAAACATGGGTGAAGCTGCAGGGGACTACAAGTGGTAAAAATAAAAACACAGACTGATATACTAATATGTTTACTTTCTTAAAAATCTACTTGACATCTAATATGACTCTTATAAGATCTCTACTGTAAAACGATGGTACAATAAAATACAGACATCTAACAACTAATAGTTAACATGTTTTGAAAATAGTAAAAGCAGAAATGCATAAAATAAACAATGATGAATTAAAACGTACCTATGTACTAGAAAGTCTAGTTGTAACTTATGTATAGTGTAAAGCCAAAACAGATGAATTATGAAATAGTTCTAATTTTTGTAACTGTAGTGTAATTGACACTTATTAGTAAACTCTAAAGTTACTTCAGAAAAACTAGTGAATTCAAAGGTGGGCGGCATTAATCAGATTGTGTGGTAAATTAAGCTTTTGGTAAATTAAAGCTCTTTAGATAGTTTGACACAGTAAATATGGGATAGCCTTGAATATCGTAGCGAGATAAGTATCCACAGTAGTTATTAGATCTAATGACAACTATGCTGGTAGTTGGGTTTTTTTGTGAAACTATAATACTCCAGAAAGAAACCTTTTAACAGCTCTTTTCTTTCAACAGAAGAGGGCTGCTACTTATCCCGTTCAGCGGTGTACAGAGAACGTTGTCGGCGACAGGCGGCCTGCTGGCTAGATGTTGCTGGCCTGCCCCTTGTTGCAATCGATAAGATGGGTTGACGGGAGAAAGCTAGGCTATCCAAGATAGGCTATTTTTATAGATGAGGGGAAAATAGTCATGTTAGAGAGGCTTAACGCCGTCATTGATGACCCGTGACTCAAGACTCATAAGTGTATTATAGTTCTTTAAACTAATTTAGTAAAGAGGAGACGCTCTCCTAGGATCAGCCGGAAGAGTCTGGGTCAGCGGGGAAAAATGAAGATTGAAATTACTGGTGTTTTTGAAGCAGTAATTTGGAGGCTGATATTTTTAATAAACAGGAGGTATGGAAAACTAACGCAGATATTATCTTAAATTCGCTAGAGCTTTCGCTAGCTAAACATATATGAAATAAATAGGAGACTGTTCCTTTTGAGCAGCACAGTAGCTTATAATAACCATTCATACAGTAACTTATAATAACCATTCGCTAGAATGGTTATTATAAGTTAATCCCTTAGTATAAGATATCACTTGAGGTTTTTGTGCAATTTATTATTTATTTATTCACTTATCTATGATTTTAGTTGCTAAAATTTTACATTAAAAACTTTAATTTATAAAAGAGGTAACGATTCACAGATTTTCATGCGGCTTACGACACCGATCAGTCTGTATAATGGTCACCTGTTCGGTAACAATATAGCCACGACCCAAACGGGTCTTAGGTAATTATATTCTCATAAAAATATTTTGGAAATTCGCCTAATGCAAGTCAAATTTTTCAAATCACAGTCTTTTATAACATTCATATCATTTTTCCAAGTCCACTTCTCTCTACAAATATCCAACCCGGTTAGTTATAGATAGCAAAACAATTGTCTATCACAATAATATCACAGACATTCCTGGTCTACCCAAAGCCTATGCAAGTTGCAATTACAACATTCACTTAATAAAAATCACGAAACGCTGACATAATACGTGACCAACATTTTTTTCCCAATGTCCTAAATAAAAAAAAATGTTGTCAGTGTTACGGTTAAAGAAACTTTGTTTCTCAAAAGAATTTACAAAATTCACGTACTGAGAAAACATACAAACATGTTAACAAATAAATCAAATGAGCGTTTTATATAAAACAAAAGTGGGTAGTAAAATATATTTTGCACAACACCATGAACTTAAAATACACCCGAACACAGTAAACACGATTAGCTCAAGCAACTGAACCAAAGATGTAGGATACTTATAAACAAGATGGGACATTCGTATTGTAAGTACAATTGCCACCTTTATTACTATGATGCGAATAAATACTATATTCTTTTAATTCTGAAACTTTCTGTTCGTATGCAATTAGAAGTACAGATGAACATTATATATGATTTTTTATTTTTTATTGTTTATTAATTACTAAGTAGCTACTACTAATAATTTTGGTACCATTTAAATATATTTAATATTTGTTATTGTCTATTATATCTGGACTACTTTATTATTATTATTATTTTGTATTTTTTTTATTTTTTTTAACTGTAAATGTTTTGAGAATTATAAAACAGGAAATAGTTAATACGCAGCTGTTATGTGACTTTTCAATGATTTTTTAAATCTAGTCAGTATTGTAACATTTTTTATATTTAACGGTAATTTATTATATATTTTGACTCCCTCAAATTCAATATTCTTTCTACCATAGTT
>PKRV01000979.1:34324-90827 GCA_003709505.1 Hyphantria cunea | reverse complement strand
ATTAAAATCCATTCAATAGTTTTTACGTGAAAGAGGAACAAACATCCATCCATACTTACAAACTTTCGCTTTAAAATATTAGTAGATTAAGCAAAGTTGCAATTTCCCCCTTTTTACACAATCGCCTCTTGAAATCTTATAGACTTGTAATACTCTATTAAATAGCTTCCACAAGCATATCAAATTCGTCAAGCAAATTAAGCTGTAGATATACAAGCCCTTACAAAAAACGAGTCCCTACGTATGCATGCATATATTCTTTACTAAGCAATTTGATAAAGAGGAATATCAAAGTGATAATCGTAATAAACTTTCAATGAAAATCTTTACTGGCTAAGATAACCCTGTCTCTATTCAAAAAGTTTTGAATAAGACGTTCTATACTTACCGATACATGGCTAGTTCCTAGGTTTTATTTCAACGAACGAACACAAGTGTGCTCGATTGTACCGACATGTGGACATGTCCGTAATTTAATACTAGTACCGACCGCATACCTACTATGAACGTTGATATGGATACATTGTCACATTTCCCTGTTTTCTAACATTTAATGTAGAAGAAAAAATTATAAATAACAGATTTGACTCTTTATTTTGGGCCCGTTAGACTTGAGAAAATACCGGGTNGTGGCTTAATTTGGTAAGTTTATAATTATATTTCATAATAATTTATTAAGTACGTATAATATATATTTGTCACTTCACGAATTGTCTTGTCGCATGCCACCATATGCTTGTTAAAACCTCGAGTCCCCTTGTCAAAGTTTCCACGGTCCACAGTTGGCTTAATATCTACGTTTTATCACGTCATTTTACCTTGAAATTTCTGTGAGGTTAGTTGCATTATACGCCTGTTTTACCTTTGTATTTCTCTAAAAGCACCATTTGTTTTGTAATTTTGCATCATGACGATAAATATTCTGCCCTCGTTATTCCAGCAACTACTTTTGGTGATCTCTGTAACATTAACAATCTCCATCGAGTCCGAGTCTAACATGGGTAGCCGACTATCAGGGCTGACAGGATTATTTACCACTATTTTTGAACAAACCACTTCATACTAGAGTTGCTTACTTGTGTGCAGTTTGATTGTTTTTAGTGTCAATATTTTGACATCATATTTAAGTTTCATCAATGCTTTTTGGTTTAGGAATGGAAATATAATTGCAATCATCAATCTTGGAATTCATTTAATTATACTATACAATGCAGCCTAGCTAACGTTGCACCTTGTGAACAAACAAACAAGCTTGTTGTATATACAGGCATTAATAACTTTGAATTAAGAACACAGGGCATAATTCCTTTGAATAAAGAACACAGGGCATAAATCATTCATCTAATTTTTTGTACTTAACTAATTTCAACATTAATGCGATTTTATGGAAATAGGATGAAGTAGGTAATATGTAGGTAACACATTAATATAAAAAAAAACCATTTGGAGCTACTTTTCACACCCTCATAACTAAAAAACTATTTCATATTGACATGTCAAATTTAGACATTAACATTCAAAAATCATCATTTACATCACTGACTGTTGTGTGTTACCTATAAGAGATCAAATTTTTTACCGAGTTCCATGTGACCTAGAAAGTCCAAATTTCAAAAGTAGTTGGGTGAATACAAAGGAATAAAACAGAAACAAACAAATAAACAAACCAACAACAACCCATAATGTCCCACTGCTGGGCTCGGGTCTCCTCTCAGGAGAGGGTTAAGGCCATACGTCCCCACGCTGGCCAAGTGCGGGTTGGGGACTGGCAAGTATACGTTGTGGCTACGTAAATCTTGCCGTTGGATGTTTTTAAGCCGCCCAAAGGCCTCCAACTAAGCTTCGTATGATAACAACCGGGACCGACTGCTTAACTTGACCTCCGAATCATGGAGACGCTCATGGTAACATGCCACCAGCGGTCACCCATCCAGGTACTGACCGCGCCATCGTTGCTTACCCTCGATGATTGTTTCTAATCACCGAGTGCAACTGGGCTATGAGCGCCTCAAAATAATTTCTTAACAAACAATTTCTTATAATATTATTATAATTTTTCCAATTTATTGATTTTATTAGGAACACTTACTTATAACAGCTATAACTTTAGAAGTATGTACTATAAGTACACACTACTCCAATTATAGTCAATTTTGATATTTATTATGTTATTGAAATATAATATTGAAATAATTATTAATAGAAATGCATAGTATTAATTTTATAATGAATAAGGGCTCACTAATTATTTCTGTACAAAAAGTAATGATATCCCATCAAAAACATAAATGTGAAATGAGAGCCGAGTTCAATATTATGATACATGCCTTGGGCCTTCAAAGACAAAAGCAGTGGGATCTAAATGGGTACAAAGTACAATGGTCAGTCTAGAAATTTATTTATAAGAATATACATACAATCACACTTTTTTCCTAGAGGGGTAGGCAGAGAAAATTGATCTCCACTTACTACGGTCGTGATATACTTCTTTTGCTTTGTCCATATTCATCAATCGCTGCATGCTTGCTTGCTGTATAAGAACATAAAATATTTAATAACAAGTTATATATAATATTTTCTTAAAACTTAGGATAATATACTAAAGCCTAAAGTTTGACTTTGCTGGTTTTCATATACAAATTTATTATGTCTAAAATATTTTTTCTAGATTCTTTATTGTTTTTACAATATACTTATAAGGTTTTTTTTTGTCATCTTGCAATCAGCTTAATAAGCCTTTAACAAATTTTTTGTGAAAGATGCAACGGCGGCAGAGATTGTTCCTCCAGAAAATTATCTCATATTAATTAGGTTTGTTAACAAAGTCCCATATGTGTTGCCTTTTTGGCCCTCTGTCACTCATCTGTTCACATAACACTTATTGCTAGGTTGATAGTTTTAGCCCCTAGGCAGGCCCTGTATGCTCTTACTCTGTGTTCCACCTCCTCTTTGACAGTTTTCGTTTCTGTATGCTAGTTCAAGGTGCATTGGTTATCACATTTTAGTGCTTATTTTGGAACCCTTGGAGGATCTCCAGGATGATGAATTACTAAATATTTTTTTGTTTAGTGATTATTTAAATTTAGACAATATAAAATGAAAATTGAAAATCAAGAGAGGGAAATTCAGACAAAACAAAATGCGTCTATTGGTCGAAACAAATTGTGACGTGGATAGTCATTTCATCGAAATCATCGGAGACGTAATTCAAACTGTGTTAGTAGTGTTTGTGAGAAAAATAACCTTCTTAAATGATTTTTCCAGCAATTATAATAATCAATAGGTATATGATAACTTAAAAACTGAATAGTAAACAAATATGAATTGACAATGACGTCATTGGCTGTGTCAAAAGCGCGCGCAAAATGGCGGCGTTTGAATCAAATTTAGTCACAGTTTAATGAAAAAAAACATGCATATTTCCTATTACACCATTTGATATAAATAAAGAAAAATTTGTAAAGCTATATGTCTACTGTAAGTTTAATCCTCCCTGACATGACAGACATGCCATTTTGTGATCTGTTGTTTATTTAGCCGTTGTTACACAGAAGGAGAGAAACTGGTTCTTAAACTAGTTACCGTCAGTGATTCATTTAGGGTTAAGATTTTAATATTGTCTATATATTGAAACCATTGACTGCATGGGATGGCTTAGTAGTTGAAGTGGTCACCTACTGCTCTGAGTATCTTCAATCGCTACATATAATAACACTGTTGTTGATTGAGTCTGGGTTATCTTTGTGTTTGTAAAGTCTTCTGTAACTGATATAGTTTTAATGCAGTTGTTAAAAGCATAATACGACACAGATAATAATGTAAATCAATACTTGGAAACTGAAATTGCTTGCACAAAGCAATGTTGGTAGGTTTTTAGGCATGTAAAATTTTCTGTTGCTCAAAACTCCCCATCATTGTCTAGTCCAGTTTTAGACCATACCTTGAAGTTTGTTGAGTTACATAGTTCTTTAGTTTGGCTTTGTACTGTAAGAACTGTTTGTTATAACTACTTCAATAAGCTTTGGATAAGGTTTTTATTAAGGAATTTTTTACACCAAAGTAGTGTTTCTATTATAAAAGTTGCTATTGATTTAAAGAAATGAACAAGTGTGTATTTTATCTGTATTTTATTGTTAAATACAGATAAATAAAGTTATGCATGTCATTATTTCAAGGTTGCCACGCACAATTTTTTTAGCTTTTTTTTAAATATAACAGTGGAAATATTGAAAGAAAAGAGGTTGCAGTGTTTGTTTATATTATATAATACTTAAATTATATATTTATTTGTTATTGTCTAAATTAAGCATAAAGTTATATGCAAAAAAAGTAAAAAATATTACAATAATATTACATATTTCATTTATATATATTGCTATTCAAACAAAAATACAAGTCACTGCTCCTGATCTGATAATTTTATAAACAAATTCTACTATATGGCAATATCTGGTAGTGGTTATAAATACTAATTAATGCCTTAAATTTTTATTGTTTTTGTTTTTCTTTGTCAAACACACTTTTTCATTTCTTTATAGGTCTGAGTTAATATGGATAAGAAAGAGAATTCACTTTTTAAAAAGAAAACTGGTAAGAACACGGAGCAAAAGGATAAGAGACAAAATGGCTTTGATAAAAACCGTGAAGGTGTTGTAGAGAAACCTGAGAAAAAACCTTTTGACAAAAAGGCATACCGCTTGAAGAAATATAGCAAGAAGTATAAACTAGAACAATGGGAAGAACAACGTAAAAAGAGACTACTTTGTGAGTATCATAAAGAAATGAAGAATCAATCCTCTGTTGGAACCTATAAACCTAGGACCTTTGATGAGGATACTCCAGATGGCAGTTTAGAGGTTGGTAAATATGTGAGACATCCTGATTTTGTTCACAAACAAAAAACACCTCCAAAAGCCAAAAGAGATCCGTTCCAACAAGCAAAAGAACAATTCAATAAAATGAAACAAGAGAAGTTAGATAAACAGAAAGAAATTGAAAGAGCAAAAGAAGAGAAGAAAAAGAAGTTAGAAGAATATAAGAAGAAGAAACAAGAAAAGTTTAAAAAGCTAAGCAGAAAGACAAAGAAGGGGCAACCTGTTATGACGGGGAGACTAGAATTATTGTTGGAAAAAATTCAACGCAGTTAGCTATTTTAGAAAATGTTAATCGTTTCCAATGAATCAGGAGATAGTGACAATAAGGCTATCTTACAACAATTTTGTTTTAAAAAGTTTGCAAGTCCGTAGTATTTATGATTGAATGTTAAATAAATTTATCTATAGAAAATTGCTTTTTAAGACTTAATATTATTAGGCATGCTCATTACATAATATTGCACAGATTAATTAATCGGATTTACATTATCATGGATAAAATTATATAAAAATCAAATTAGTTTATGCATTACGAATATGAATATGTTTGTCTTAAAATACCCTTGCAAAGATATTTTTAACTAGTAGTAAAAAGAATTGAGTATTTCTTTGTATTCTAAAAAAAAATTGATTCGACCCCCGGCGTAACCTGCTGGTGAAGCTATGCCTCGAGTACCACCCCAGGCCTCATCTTGTTACTATATACAATACAGTTGATAGAATGCAGATTTATCTGAATCATTGTCACCAGCCTTTAATAGTGTGCCGCTAGACACGGACCCTTCCTGAGAAAGGAAGTGCTAAACCACCCTGACCAAACAGGTTGGTACATGGTATTTTTTAAGATTTGTTTTTTGACTGGCAACATTCATATCTGACATTGTATGTACCTCTTTGCATCTTCTGTTTATATGATTATGACAATGTGAGAATCTGAATGTGATTGATGAAGTTTTTATTAAATTAATTGTACAATTTAGATGCAATACAAGTGTTACTACATTCTTATTGGTATGTAGGCTATTAGGTATTTTACTTTACTGAATTAAAACCTAGTGTTATATGTTTCAGGAAGTCACCTGATCACATGAACATATTTACGATTTCAATGGTCGTTAAAGTCGATAATACATACATTCTTTTGTTCAGTTTTAATTATTTCATCTGTAGCCACAGAATATGACACATGCAGGGCCTTTTTATTGTCTTGTGTAGTACTGTTTAGATTGTGTGTTGCATTATTGTCTTGCGTGGTACTATTTAGATTGTGTGTTGCTTTTATTGTTAAATGTAGTTTTTTGCTCTACAAAATATTGTACTTGTGAGGTTTAATGTAGTGCTGCTCAATTTTGCAAATAAAAAAATTGTCTTGGTAAGTTATATTTTTACTTTGGTCATATGCAGTTTAAGATCCGCACATAGCACTGTTAGTTATATTTCGTCCTTATTATTACTTATTAGTTATAAACATATATACTATATGTTTATGTATGTGTATACACATCAACGGGTCCTACATGGACTAATGCAAACCGAAAAAATGACGAAAATCGTTTTTTTGCATGAACAGTCCTAAAATAACTTTATATTTACATATCCCGAAACAAAAAAATTAATGTCAATTAATTTCGAAGATACAAACTTGTATCCTGGTGCAAGTGACGCTGTTTTAAGCCAAGCGACTGTCAAACCTGGTGTAAGTGCTTGGCACCAGTGTAGGTAGTCGCGAGCCGAGCGGCGCACGAATGCAAGTGATCTTTGCACCAACATGCGCGCGGCAATGTTACCGGGTGCACGTGCGACACTAGTACAACTGCCAAAAAGTTTTTGTTTATGTGTTTAATGGATAAAAATGTTCTAGTCTTTGTTTCTACTTGATAAAAGTGACGGTAATATACAAGCATGAAGCGGTCACGGGGTCAATTAATGATAAATTTATAAGAAAATAAATGCAGCAAATCAAACACACCCGAAAGTTTGACGGTAAGATACAATTTAAAATTTTGAGTATGTAATTATGTCTTTTATTTTTGTTTAATTGATCGTAACATTTTTTTAAATCAAATCGCGTACAATTTTATTATATTTTCACTTAAACCAGTAGACGATGTTCATTATTATTGTTGATTATACCCGTGTATAGAGGTTTAAGTGAAATTCTGTTGATATATTGTTATTTTTTTATTACATTCCTCAAATTATGTTTTAAGATTATTATATTTATAGTTTAGAATCGTCTTCAATTCTAAAACGAAGTCCATGTGAAGAATTGGATTTAAATTTGAATATCTCCAGCTAAGGAACCAACCCATATAAACAATAAATTAAATTTCAAAAAAAAAAATCAGGTTATGATTCTTTTTATATAGGTGAAATATTTTAGTTTTTTTATGTTTGTATCCTATTTTGACCATCTTTACACTTATAACAGTATACGTCGATACGTCAATCTTTTTAATTTCCCCCTATTGTAACATACTTGCGTAAATAGTTTTTAAACTACTAAATTCTCATAGTGTAAAGGGGATTAAATAAAAACATATAATTCACTTATAATAACGAGCAGGTACATTTTATACGCAATTAAGTACATTTTTAATATGTTTTTAGACTCCTCTCTACCTCCAAGTGCTTCGTTGATAACTGAAAAAGAAGAAGAAGAAGAGATGTCATTCATCAATCAAGTTATCGACGCGATCCAGATGACATTTTCGATGTAACGCCATCGGTGGAATAATTTGTATAGAAATTTATCAAATATTCCGTCAGATTTCGATAGTTTTACAAGCTGTTCTAACGTCCAGTCAGTAACTGCAATTGTGCATAATGTACAAGAAAGAGAGTCGCGACCTTTACTTGCGCCTACTTCTGAGTTGATTGTGTCTAAGTCGAGTAACTTTTTAATTGATGAAATTGAGAGCATAACACCAATGCCTTCACCATCAGTTTCTTTTTCATCAACCTGTCCACAAAGAGAATGTGAGGTTGATACTTTTTCAAACATCGATTCCGATTATGCTGATACACCATGAAATAGTCCAGCAAATATAAAGAGGACAAGCCAAAAAAGAAAGACACAGCAGATTACGAGAGAGATTCCAAAACAAGTGGTTAGATAATAAACGAAAGTACAATTTGAACAGGGGCTTAGAATATATGAGACGGATTGGAAAAACACATGAAAAAAAAAAGAAACGAAAGTTGCATGCAAATGCCCAAGAAAATGTTCTGAAAAAATAGAAGAAACTGCGATATATCAGACATTTAAAAACTTCTGGGAGCTAGGCGATCATACCCGACACTAGGATTTTATTACTAAATATATTTCGAAGCTAGAAAAAAAGAGGGTAGTTACTGAATATTCCCAAAGAAAATGCTCTCTGCGATATTCAATTCCGATATCAGAAGGCAGTAGTAACATCGAAATCGTTTTATGTCTGTAAGACTATGTTCTTGAACACATTGTCTATAATTTGTAATTTTGTAAAAACGGCATTGGTCAGATTCGATCAAGGTTTTGGGGTAGTAGCAAAAGATCGTATGGGAAAACATACAAACCACCCAGTAAAGATCAAACCTCAAACTGTCAAAGACAGTGTGTATTCTCATGTAAACATGTTCCTACCCGTAGAGTCTCACTATACAAGAAAGGAAACGAGTAAAATTTACCTAGACAGGTCATTGTGGTTTTTTCCTAATGTTTAATTTTTACAGTTAAGTGGCGCTCATAGCCCAGTAGTGGCGCTCATAGCCCAGTTGCACTCGGTGATTAGAAACAATCATCGAGGGTAAGCAACGATGGCGCGGTCAGTACCTGGATGGGTGACCGCTGGTGGCATGTTACCATGAGCGTCTCCGTGATTCGGAGGTCACGTTAAGCAGTCGGTCCCGGTTGTTTGCATACGATAACAGTCGTGAAGCTTAGTTGGAGGCCTACGGGCGGCTTGAAAACATCCAACGGCAAGATTTACGTAGCCACAACGTATTCTTGCCAGTCCCCAACCCGCACTTGGCCAGCTTGGGGACATATGGCCTTACCCCTCTCCTTAGAGGAGACCCGAGCCCAGCAGTGGGACATTATGGGTTGTAGTAGTATTAATTTTTACAATGAATAGTGTGATTAAGAAGAGATTCTCAAAAATTGCAAGGTTGAAACGGTGCGTCAATATAGACATTGTTAACAAAAACTTCAACCTCTCGTTTCATTTACCGAAAAAAGGATAAATGCGAGTTTTGTCAGGCATTTGAAAACTGACAAAATCCTACAAACGAATAAAAATAAAAAACGATTGGCATCTGGCCGAAAAAGATAAGGCTCGGCAGTTGAGAGAAGAAGAAGAAGAAATGAAAAATAATTAGTTAAAAAGCGTTAAATAAAATTAAATATTTACTTAATTACGTGAGATTTAGAAGATATATGTTATTTTTTGATGTAAAAACCATTGAATTTTATTTTAATTTAGAATGAATCGTTGTATTTAATTATATAATACATTTTTTTCGTTTCTTAAACTTTGTTTAATATTTTACCAAAGCTCTACAGGTTTAACTGTCACATGTAAATTGCACTACATTGTAAATTGGTGCCAGTGACAAATATTGTTAAATATATAGTTAAAAAAAGAGCTTTAGTTGCTTACCAATATTCACAAATTTAAAACATGTTAGATATAGTTATATTTTCTTTTTCCCTTAATTTTCAAAAAAACCTCGTAACAATACAAGTGGTCACTTACACTGGTTTTCGTGCTAAAATACTAAGGAAAACCATATAGGTAAATGCAAGTGAAGCGAATTTCCAAATTACAAAAAAGTATAAAAAATAAGCATGCAGTCTTTTTTTAAACATGTTCAGGTAAAACATTTCCAAATTAAAAAAAAAATTTGGACTTTGTTAGAGTTATAACCGTTTGAACCTTTAAAACGCTCTCCTGAAAAGTTGTGTTTTTCACTTCTATTAGTCTACGTAGGACCCGTTGATATATAGATATAATTCGTAAGATCTTACCAACTTGTTAGTTCTCTTTTCACCCAAGCGGCCACATAATTGTAATCTATTCATTTCTGCACCATCCTAAGACAGACTGGACGAAAACTCCAATGTGTTAAAAAGCAATTTAATAAAAAGTAAAAAAGTCTTCAATATGTTTAAGGGCAATCTTCGTTCTTTCTTTTTTAAAAGACAACTCCCGGATTAGGAAGGAACACATTCTGCATCGCGGGGGAATTTACAAACATACATGGAACGTAAAATTAGCGTAGGGGCCCTGTATCAAGATTAGTTGGGGGACCAAATGAAGGTAAAGAACTCAAAAATGCTTACATCAAATTAAATAAAATATTTATTGATGATATCACACTTTCTACTAGAACTTGAGCTAGCCAAACAATTCAAATAAAATACATTAAAAACTAATTATTCGCGAGGGATATGAGCCGTAAATGTGCCGCTAATACAGAAACCGTAATATATAAGGTAATACAATGAGGTGCTCATACTGTTGCGCTCGGTGATTAGAACATATCACCGAGGCTAAGCATCGACGATGCTCTCTGTCAGTACCTGGATGGGTGATCGCTAGTGGTACGATACCATGAGCATCTCCTTGATAGGAAGGTCACGTTAATCAGTCGGTCCCGGTTGTTAGCATAGGATAACAGTCGTGAAGCTTAGTTAGAGGCCTCCCGGCGGCTTAATAACATCCAACGGCAAGATTGTATAGCTACAACGTTGTCTTGCCAGTCCCCAACCCGCACTCTGCATATTCCCTATTGCATAAATGCGTAAAATAATTATTGATACTCATTGTCGCAGCCAGTGTAGTTGCTTCAAGTTCCATTGTGTGTTGTGTTGAATGCGTGCGTGAATTCATGAGGAATTAACTCTTAACGCATGTCATCTAAATGTAGCCAACGCGCATTTTTAACGCGTTCATTAACGTTTACTTCGCTATTGTGATTAAAGGCAACGCTAATGTGGCAGTAGCATAATATTCGACTACTAATAATCATCGAAATAAAATTCTTATAATGGAGAATATGCATCTTTTTTTATTTCTTTATCTGATCATTTACGTCCATATAACAAAGAAAAATTATAAATACGCCAAAGTGAACTTTAAATCATTGACTAAATTTGAGCTATTCAAAAGCCTCTTTTGACATGACCAATGACGTCATTGTCATTTTATGTTTCTTACTTGTATTTTATACTTATTTACATTAAATTGTTAGAAAAATCATGGGAGACGATAATTTTTCTCACAAACACTACGCACACATAATTATATATATATTTTTAATAATTTTTCTCACACAACTACTACTACTACTAACACAGTATGAATTTCGATGAAAAGACCATCGACGTCACAGTTCTTTTCGACCAATAATGAGGCGTTTTGTAAGTTTTGAATATCTCTCCTTTAATTTTCACTCTTTATTTAAATTTCCTGGGTTTTAATAATCATAAAACATTGCTTGGTGTTATAAGTGATCAAGGTTCTCATTGTACTTCCAAAAACGAAATTAACCCTACTGGTATATTAATAGATACTAGTACGGTTGCGATCCAAATTACTCCAAAAAGTGATCGCTAAAAAAGAAAGTTTAGCCCTTTTCTGTTTACTTTTTAGTGGGGTTTGAACACTCAACGCAGTAAAAAGCGGCGAGATGACCGCTCAAACTACTACGCCACACGTGTAATCAATCACACATAAATTAAAAAAACTCACGTTGGTTTGGCTCAAATAGTTTTCCAGATTATGTCGTACCTTATTACGCACATTTTTCTCCTCAAGGTCAAACTAGAGCAAGGCGGCCGGTTACAAATTTATAAATCGTCGTTTACGTACATCTAGTCGATAATAACTATTGATTTAGGCTGTCATTTGGGGGCCGGCTCACTATACAAATACGGTCGCTTCTAAAAACAGTTTTTGACATTCACAATTGTATTTTTTTAAATTCTTCTATGTTGTGAACTTTGTACCGGTGCGGTGCTCCACACTTTCATCCATTCGAGTCTATAGGTAACTAATAATAATTCTTAAAGAGCTTTATCTGAATCTTAATTTTTTTCGTTTGTAGTGTCTAGGAGGCAAATGACCCAACAGGTCTTGGGACATGGCCGCACACTTGTTTGCACGGATAGTAAAGCAGACGCCAAGCCGTNCAAGCCGCGCCGTTTTCTGCTGCGCTGAGTATTGTGGGTTATGTGTGGGGTTAACCCGCATGGGACAACACTTTGTGCTATTTGCGTCCGTTTCTTGTATGATCCTAAAATCCTCCACGACACAAGTAATATTCCTAATGCGGTTTTTTTTTTATGCTGCCAAAATGACTCTGCCCTGCCTGATGGAAAGCATGAGCAGAATCCAAGAGTGGTGGTCACCATCCTCAATGCGAAAAAGAACAACGCAGCATGGTGACCCACACTATGGCGGCCTGGGGGGAAAGGGGATGGTGAGCGGGATTGGGGGAGTTGGATTGGGGTATGGGCCTCCGGTATCCTCACTCACTCGATGAAACACAGCGTAAGCGCTGTTTCACACCGGTTTTCTGTGAGGCCGTGGTATCACTCCGGTCGAGCCGGCCCATCCATGCCGAAGCGTGGCTCTCCCACGGTAGGAACAACTAAACACAGAGAGGCAGCGAAGGGTTAGTAGAGCCTACTCCTGTCAAAAGCTATGGTAGAATAACTTACACAGGTTTTATTTTTAAGGCCTTGGCTGATGGTGGTCGTCTCGGTTGAGCCGACCACATGCCGAAGCATGCGTTCGTACACAGAAATTGTTTTTCGTGTTCAGTCTAAAGAAAACTCGAAAATCTTCCTTGGTCTCTTATCGCGTCGAGTGTCATTCCGTTTTCCTCCGTTCATAAACTTTATTTACAATTCCAGTGCATGTGTGTAAATATTAATTTTATTACATCGTGTTTATAAAGTATTTGTTGTCTCTCATATCAACGAGTAAATAATGAAACTCATTTCAGTGTTTGTTAAGAATTATATGATATAAATTTACTATAAGATGTAAGAATGTAGCGCCATGCTCTATATTTGAATAATGTAAGCCTAGAAATTTGATGAACGCATCTGTTTAACTAGCATTAATTTCTTAAGAACTACTTTCATTACTTTTATTAGAAGAAAACTAGTTAGAATAATTAATAAATGCCTTAGATGATTAGGAATCTGACAAAATAACGCTTTGAAAGAGAAAAAACAACCAGTACAAAGTGCATTGTGACTAAGCATTATACTACTGACTAGAGAACAATAAACATAACCGATAAATTACTAACAATATATCCTCGATAAAATCTGCGAATTTCAACTGTCAAAGTTTCATTGGAATTCATCGATTTATATGTAGATCTAGGCAAGATAACATATTGCACGAAATGAATATAGTTATTTTGATTATTGTAAAGACAAATTTGTAAAGTCTCTAATAGATAACGTTCCACCACTGGCCTTCAACACCTCAAGTCGTCAAACATGACATAAGTGCTCTTCTGTATGCTGAGAGTTATAGAAGGGTACAGTGGTAATCTTAATCATTCGGCGAAAAGCAACGAAAGAAAACATCAGTTCTCGGTAAAATCATATCAACAACAGCCTTTATAGATTAAAGGGGCCCTTTATCTCCATAAAAGGTGGTAATGCTACTGTTCGCAAGCTCGCTAAACTAGAAATCACTAAAAATATGTTTTTTATCCCCATCTCGGAAAGAGTATTTTTGTCCTTCGATATCTGAATGCCAAAGGCCGTTTTTATCTGCTAGAAGATAAGGTAAATTGAATTTAGAATATCGTGTGCATTAAGTTTGTGAAATCAAAACATAATTAAACCTATTTACTTCTACCTCCATGGTGCCGAATTTATCATACTTTTTGATTTTTTTTAAAACTCAGACTCGGGACCTACTCGGTGTACTTTTTTTTTAAATTTGTATTGTCTACACCATTTTATTTTCACCTAATATTTTTTTGAAACCTTAGGTTAAAAACAAGAAACTTGAAAACAAGTGAAATACCTAAAATGAGTAATTCTAGCGACGAAGAAGTATATTTCACGCAAGAAGTATTTGAAATAGTACGATTATGTTTAACACGTGGCGACTAGCTAGCTTCAGCTAAAGTAGTTCTCAGAAAACGATTTGCTGACCTAGATGCAGTACCTAATAAATATTAATATAAACTAAAACTGAATTAAAAATATTTTGTGATTGTAAATGTTCTTTTTTTGTATTTAGTCATTTCCTCGGTCAGGTAGGATAAAAAATAACCGTGTTGCATACGCAAGCAAAGATTTTTCAGTTCGTGATATTTTGAAAAAATTGAGCATGCACTTAAAAGGTAACTGCACTCTTGTATATCAAATAACTATTATTCTGACGACGTACTTAACTTCAAAGATTGACTACAATTGTATTTATGATTTTGACTGCCTCGGTGGCGCAGTGGTAGCGTAAGCGACTGCTATACTACGCCACGGCTGTCCATGAGGTCTCGGTTTCGATTCCTGAGTCGGACCAAATGTTTGAATGATCTGCAAATATTTGTTTCGGAGTTGGGTGTTTTCTATGTATAATATGTATGTATTTACAAAAAAAAGTGTATATGTATTAATATCAGTTGTCTAGTACCCATAGTACAAGCTCTGCTTAGTTTGGGACTAGATGGCGTTGCGTGCTAAAAATGTTCGAAAATATTTATTTATTTTATTTATCACACTAAAATAGACTAGATCTAAACGCATAGACACAAAAAGAACATTGTTGAAATCACTATACCAAAATAAAGAAACTTTAGTTACGAAACAACAGAATTACCGCCATTATCGTGACAATAACGAGAGGTGAAAAACCTTATCCAATAAATAAAAATAATCACACGACAATAAGAATAATAATGCGTTTCATCATTGTGACAATTAGGCATGAAACGAACACATTGATAACAATAATCTGACCTTATTATCGGTACGGTAACGAATGTAGCACAATATTATCTCAAACTATACCTAACCTAAAAAATTTTGACGCCTAGTTAGTCATACGACAGTTGACACGCGTCCCACAGATAATAGAAAAGATAGCCATTGACCCTTGAGTGTACGGAATCAAAATCACTTGTATCAATCGTGCTCGTAATATAGTATTAGTATAAAATTTCATAAAAAAATATGTGCTCATAGGTTAATTGTTTTATGATTGTTCGGTTTCTCAGTCCCCAACCCGCATTTGGCCATCGTGGGGACGTATGGCCTTAACCCTCCCCTGAGAGGAGACCCGAGCCCGGCAGTGCAGCAGCAGTGGGACATTATAGGTTATTGATGATAATGTTAAGGTTTCTCAGAACTCCGTCATTGAAAACTCAGTCTTTTGGAAATTACTTGACAGGAATCCAGTTTGGTCACATTCAAATTAAAAGAAAAAGTTTTATCTCTAAGTATAAGTCATTGTAAATGTGGAATGATTAATACGCAGCTTATTAAAATTCAATTTATGATTGCAAGAAATTAGATTTTCATTCATTAGACATACATACTCTGACTCCAACATTTAATGTTAAGTTGAAATCAGTATATAACCCACCAGCTTTTATTCTCGATTCCCACATGTATCTCGTCAAAAAGGTAGACTATGGCCTTCCTTCAGAGTCATAGTATCTCTATGTACTTTTTATTAATTACAATAAAAATACATAGCTGACTACAGCTCAGCGGCTTTTCTAAAATATGAGTAAACCTACCTTATACCGCATTGAACATTTCAACTTCCTATACTTATTATTTGTTCGCTGTGCGTTGATAATTTATAATCAGTCAGTACAAACGATTTTTTTATGTATTGATAAACTGAGCTAATCAAACCTGTTATGTTTCAAATAACATTATATTGGAACGGGCCACATTAAGATTGTATCAAAACACGTGTTTTTAAACGTGTCCGAATTGTTGAAAGCTTATACCTATTAGGCTTCAGTTTTCTATAATAGTTAAGTAAAAAATATGTGCGTTTATTGACTACTTCACATATAATTTCTGTGATTTATGACCTGTAAACAAAATGAAGTAATATTCAATCAGTACTATTATTCTTCTCAAGTAAGAGAATACAAATATTTGTTATTGTTTTATTAGTTGTTACCGATTTTAACTGGACAAGTGGCCTCAAACTGAATTTAATGATCACCCTTCGCTTAGTACGTACATGAATATAAAAAGTTGAACGCATATCTAACTACAGCTGTAATTGAAGAAATAAAATAATGAACTTGGAATCTGATTTGTGTTCGTTGTTTGACAGAATGTGAAACAAGTTTTTTTATTAGTAACTTTATTAGAATACATCATTAACAACCTATAATTTTCCTGGACTCGGGTCTCCTCTCGGAAGAGGGTTTAAGACCATACGCGTTTGATATATGCTGATTTTATCGAGACTTTGATGGATGGTATACAATATTATTTGTATGTACTTCGAAGTTCGACAGTTCAATTCATAGTCTTGCACTACGATGATTTTATAAGTGGAAACACTGTGCGACTCGAACTAAAAGAATGATAAAACTAACAACATACATAATACGACTATTTCCTTTATTACAATTTTCCCAGTTTACGTTGAATCACTGCGCATTATGTTCTTGGCTTCGCCGATCCTTCAATATGTCAAAATGAATGGAAGTAGACAAGATCTGCAGTGCAGATACAAGACAAACACGCCAGATAGTCTAGCCGAACCTTTAACATCTATAGGTGTGAGTGCAAAATTTGTTTAAGGCTTTGCTGTTACTTTATGTCTCGTTTTATCGCGAGATTATATTTATTGACGTACATACAATAGACACAAAAGTATGGTATAAACTTCTTATCTTTATGGTTTTATGAAACTTTATTAGGAATATTTCGATAGGCTTAGCACTGATTGAATTTTTAAATATGTATGCCGATCCTGGCGTATTCCAAAGAAGAACTGTTAAAATTGCAAGTATTATAACGTGACTGTGGGTATAGAAAAAAGAGCGAAATTTACGTGCAGTACAGGCGCCCAGATCGGAGGGGATTCCGATCTGGGCGACCCATAGCGTCTTTTTTCCGATAGAAAATAGTATGCAATTTCTTGCGGCTTCCATTTCATACATATTTTAGGCTCGTAAAAAACAAAGGCCTATCACTACGAACTCACACAATAACAATTTAAGGAAAAAAAAATACAATTTTACACACACATAAATGCATTCTGTTTCGTAACAGTGCAACGCGTTGGCCCATTTGAGCTTATATTTTGACAGAGGGCTGCGCTTGCGTATGGCTTCTCCCTGCTGTGTTGTTCTATGCCTCATGATTACCATCTGACGACGTTTACTCTTTGATCAGAATAAATGATAACTTACTTTCAAGGTTTCTTTGGTAAACACTTCCAAATCTTTATATGTAAATATTTTGTATGAAATACATGTTTAGTACACGAGCCATGTCATTTAAGTCATTTAAAGATAGCTGAGTATCGCTGTATACAAATTAGTAGGCAGTTAATAAAAATAAGAGAGTCTATGATACAAGTAATCGTATCGTGCACATTTTAATTTGTTTGTTTTGATTTCACGCACTAATTACTTACTAATTTATCATGCAATGTTTATGCAAAAATACAAAGTTTCAGATATCATTGTTAATTTAATTGGCATTTAATAAAATCTAGCAGTTTAATGGTTCATGTTGTCATGTGATTTTAACGGTTTGGCAAATAGGTGTAAGAAACTGTGAACTATAAATATACTTTAATTTTAAAGTCGTGCGATGCTGATTGGGGTCGTTAGTCTTGACTATACATATTATCTAACACGAACATATCTTTAAAATAACAATACAAATACCCGTATTGTTGACAAAGCGCGCCTTCTTGGAACAAGTATTATTGTTATTAGTTAATTAAATGATAACTATTTGTGTACAATGCACCTACTCTTTTAATGTGTTGTAATTTAACCATGAAAGAGCCTGTTTCGGTGACAATTAGATAAAATGTCTATAGGTTACAGTGATGATGTTCTCCTATTTTGCCGATTTCGGGCGAAGAAGCCAGTTTCAAATAGACCAGCCAATTAAGCAGAAGGTATTATAGTGCACAATTGTGTTTACAAATAGGTACACTCTGTTCTCTCACTCTCATAATGAGATGACAGCTGTCCGACACGACCGGGGAGAGGTCAGGGGCAAGACTTACGGCTTTACGTTATCTCCGTGGCACGGGGGTTAAGATATCGACTCTCAAAACTCCGGGCTGTTATTAGCATTTTTTTAATCAGAAAAATAAATACTCGCAATTTTTTTTTCTGCCGGACACAGTTGAATTGTCATAATTCATATAAAAATCTGCTAGCAGCATTAGTAACAATATATAAAACTCAAGAATATAATATCTCTCAAACAAGTTTGCCCGCTCTGAAACCTTGACACAATAAGCCAATAGGTACTTTGTTCGGTGACATGACTGGGTCATCTTTATGCTGATTTAATATTAAATAGGAAATTATCTATTGAATTTAAATTACATTTTATAATTATAATCTTTTTTTAAAAACATTTGTATAAAACAGTATTATAAAAGAAATTGCGGTAAAACTATTTGCATTTATTGAATTTTATTTTACAAAAATGACGTTCTTTACATACTGTGGGCGCAAATTAATCATTTTTGTCATCACCCTCAACACCAGAGGCGTCACAAACGTTTAAGAAATAGTATGCTCGTTTTTTGAAGGTTTAAAGGTCGTATTAGTCATGGCATACCGCAGGCGACAGTGCCATCCACTGTTTTGTTGTTTGAGGCAGAAAGTTTCTAGAAAACAGTACAGTTGTGGAATGCCAACCATTTAAGTGATGGGAATGAAACTCTGCCGTGTAGGACGGTGGTGGAAAGATGCGGCAGGAATCATTCCGCACTTTCCTTGGAGCACTCCCCATGATAAATCTTTTGTTTGGTTATTAGTTTTTTTTAGTTCCTCTATAGTCATTACTTTAATGATAATTAGGTACTTAACTTATGTACTTGCGTTGTAGATAAATAAATAAAACATTAAAATTTAAGATTTTTGACTAGATACTACATTTTGGTTCAATTAATAAATAGGCGTAGCTAATGTGCGAACTATGGAAGCTTAATTTCATTTAAACGAGGTTCAAGAAGTTTTTAAACGTAGAGTTAGGTATTACATTTTGGTGGGAATATTTTATTTCAGAAAGTTTTTAGTTGATTCTCCTATTATATTTAATGAAACACCGTACTGAAGGCGAACTCAATAACTGGGATAGTTGGCGCTCGTTAGGATAACCTTGTCCAGCAGTCAATGGCGATAGGCAGAAATGAATTAATTATCTGGTTAGTTTTAAATTGCAGGGCAAACGCAAGAATTGTTTTCAACAGGTTTATAGATAATTTAACATCACAGACAAAACAAAACTAGTAGTATAGGTATTATAAACACGTGTTCTTAGACCAATTATTTACTTTGGCTTGTTGCTGTGTATTATCGTTTATATAAACAATAATAAACTTTATCTATAATAAATAATAATTTTAATAAATAATAATCTATAACTTTACCTATAATAATATTACTATTAATCTACTATTTATTATTAAATAGTATATCAATGCGTACTGGGATAAATAGTTAATATTATAAAGTTTTTTATTCTACTCTTTAAGTTTTCACTAAATCAACTCCTTTGTAATGATATCTGACTTTTAACCGACTACGGCGAAGGCTAAAGGAAGAGTAATGCCAGCAGTACACTGTCGGCGAGATCGCTCCACGAATATCTCGGCGAGGCATTTGCAAGGCGAAGAGCATCGAGTCTGCTCGAGCTGTGTACACACTCGACTCGACTCGCGATAGTTCTATTCGCCATACTTCATTCAGTCAATAGATGAGATAGTTGTAGACGTTGGTACAGTTATTATAAGGTGACAATGCATGGGATACCATAAAACGAGTTTTGGTAATGTTCCAAAAACAGCAGAACCAATTCATTCCTCCAATTCAGCCATTGGCAACAATATTAAATCAAATACGACTGTTCTAGGCTGTGGCGCTATCGTGCATTACACTCTCGCGCTCGTTAGAACTCGTCATATCTCACCGAGAGTGTACTGCTAGTAGAGATGAGTCTTATTTATTAGAACAGATGTGAGTGTGAACAATGTGTGAATCTTCGTATTCATAAAACATAAAATCGAATGTTCAGCATGCGTTCCCACCTGTTCCTGAGCCATCTCTTTCACTTACACGTTTCAACATATCTCACCATCTCGCTACACATCTGGAGCCATAGAAAGCGAAACGGTGCTATACAATGGATTCATTATTGAAATCCGTCTTTATTGCTCACTCTCCGCACGTGCTGTATCCTTATCAGATTTGCGCAAGAGAACGTGGTCACACAACAGATACCAGAAAGAAGACCAAATTCGTGCAACGGGTGCATTTAGGGATTTAACTATACAGTCGTAAATACATCTCGAAACTTCAGCCTAATTATGATTCCATTATTCTAGTTTCATTTAATAATAGTTAGACATTAGATACTGTAAGTGCCGCCATTTCACGCTATAAGATAATAATAAATATCAAAACACATCCTAATCATTCATGTAATATAATGATCCAACGATCACATTCATCAAAGCCTAATAACGATATTAGAACTTAAGATTAGGAATAGGCAGAATGAGATTGTATTAAGTATTGGTTTTTCGAATGAGATTCGGAAGATTATGTGGATTAGGTATTGCTTAAGATTAGAAATAGGTGTACCTAGTATCTGATTTACTTAGTACGACCCATCTCTAATTACTAGCATAACAGTTTTGACGGTCTATGTATGTTCCACCGTAGCGCCTAAACTACTGAACCGATTTTAATAAATGAGATATCAATGTTTCGTTATAATGATTCCAGTGACGTAGGACATATGAAACATTTTTACGTGTTCCGGTTACAATTTTCAACCTTTTTTATGTTCTAAGACATAATGCTATAGAAATAGTATTGTCTTTTATGCTATTGATTAAAGCAACTTGAAAAAAAGGTTCTTTTAAACATTTTTTTATTACTTCCGTACTCATTACTCTGTCATTTTAAACCCGATTACTTTTTTATTTGGGAGGATGGACAACCTTAGTCTCATTTTTGTGGATTAGTTATCTATTCCGGTATATAATTTGAAACTAAAATATTTAAAAACCGACTCATGATAACAGAACTCAGCGAATCAGAGCCGAAAACTTTTTCCTCCCGGATATATATATAGGTTTAATTTTTTGACGGCCAATGAAGTGTTGAACCTTATATTTCTTATCAAACAAGCGAGGTCCCCTGCCGATTACGGGGTCTAAGTTTATCTACACATAAACGTGCAAATATATTGAACTGCAGTGGACTCTAATATATGTGAAATAAAAAATATTTTCTAATTCAATGAATCAGTAGAGATTTGAAAACTATTCGAATTTACCTTGTATTATAGAGTACGTAGGTACTTTTTTTTGACAACTAAAATTGGCCAAAGGAAGTTTTGAATCAATCATATTAATTTTGTTTGCTATTTAAGACTAAGTGCTTTTCACTAAATGCATACGTTTAAACTACTCTACACTAACACTACACTGACTACACTATTATATATTTTTTATTTATATTATATTTATTTTATGGGCTCCGTACAAACCTGTGTGTATATTTTTCATAGTCTAGTTTATCTGTCTATAAGTCGTTGCTTCGTACCCAATTTCAAGATTCTGAGTTCACGGGAAGTACCCTGTTGTTGACGGCTGGCAGGGGCTGTATGCTAGAAGCCAGAGATCGAACTAAGTGGCGTGAAATTGGAGAGGCTTNGCTATTGGGTCAGCTTCAAATTCTACACTAATAGTAATGATAAACACTTGTCAATAAAAAAATTACTCCCATCGTCTGCTTGTTGAAAATAGCTGATAATGATATGCCTGTCGCTACGCCGTGCGTAGTGTACTATGTGCTAAAAATATATCCTACGAATAAAAAATGTAAAATCAGCTGTGTAGTTTCGACGCCTGTTGCTACCCGAATCGTGGCACGATTCGGTTAGAAACAGTCTGTCAACAAAACAGTTTGTTCAAGGAAACATATCTTCATCCATTATCGCCTTTAATTTTAAAATATTTAGATACATAATTTTATTTTTGCTATCTTATTATCTTGATTTACAATGACACAATGATTTGTAATGAAATCTTACAATGTTTAAATAAGTAATGTTTCTCTAATTAACCGAGTACATTATCTTATCAAACGACTCGGGGCAAAGTATCTTTGTTAACTGACATAAGCCTAAATAAATTTATAGTTATGTGTGTTTTGTCAACGTGCCGTATTATCTGCCATAACTACCTATCCATACTATATATATTGGTAACTATCGGCGCGGCCCAGCTTCGCACGGAAGTCTTTGAAATTCATGTGTTAAACATTCAAACCTTCGAATCACTCTATGTATTATTCATCTCTGGAGTGGGTTAAAAGATCTAAGACAACACACAGCGGAAGCGAATTCATTTTATACAACATGGAGATATAAAGCTGAAGAGTTTGTTGGNCTTGATGGGTTTGTCACGACAATGTACACGTGGAATCTTTTGACTAACAATACTTATTGATTGTAACTATACCGTCATTGACTTCCTTGTTTATTAAATTTTCCATAACGTCACACAAATGTAGAATTCCATTTTCCAACTCGGTGCTGCATATATGAAAACAAAAATAGGTTTATTTTTCAAGCCTTTCAGTGAGCATTAATTATGTGACAAGGGGGAAAACTAAGAATATTAAACCTATCTCAAATGTGTTGCGACAAACTACATAGTTACATTACACATTGTTCCCTTTACTAAAAAGACATATTAGCTATTGGGTCAGCTTCAAATTCTACACTAATAGTAATGATAAACACTTGTCAATAAAAAAATTACTCCCATCGTCTGCTTGTTGAAAATAGCTGATAATGATATGCCTGTCGCTACGCCGTGCGTAGTGTACTATGTGCTAAAAATATATCCTACGAATAAAAAATGTAAAATCAGCTGTGTAGTTTCGACGCCTGTTGCTACCCGAATCGTGGCACGATTCGGTTAGAAACAGTCTGTCAACAAAACAGTTTGTTCAAGGAAACATATCTTCATCCATTATCGCCTTTAATTTTAAAATATTTAGATACATAATTTTATTTTTGCTATCTTATTATCTTGATTTACAATGACACAATGATTTGTAATGAAATCTTACAATGTTTAAATAAGTAATATTTCTCTAATTAACCGAGTACATTATCTTATCAAACGACTCGGGGCAAAGTATCTTTGTTAACTGACATAAGCCTAAATAAATTTATAGTTATGTGTGTTTTGTCAACGTGCCGTATTATCTGCCATAACTACCTATCCATACTATATATATTGGTAACTATCGGCGCGGCCCAGCTTCGCACGGAAGTCTTTGAAATTCATGTGTTAAACATTCAAACCTTCGAATCACTCTATGTATTATTCATCTCTGGAGTGGGTTAAAAGATCTAAGACAACACACAGCGGAAGCGAATTCATTTTATACAACATGGAGATATAAAGCTGAAGAGTTTGTTGGTTCTTTAAGTGTCAAGTATATCACTGAGACCAATAGGAGAGGAATATCAATGAAAAATGTTGCAAAAACGAGAGATTCCATTGCGTTCGCTCCGGAGAGGTTTGCTATTGAAAGGAAATTAAGTGGTTTTTGTAGTACTCTTGTCTTACGAGATCTATTTAATGACTAGCGTATTATTAATCACACCGATAATTTATGAATAAATTGAGGTATTTTTTTTGATATACATTATTTTTTTTAATAGATATTATTAGGGCCTATTGATCATAAATGTTTAAGGCTGTTAATACACATAATTATCTATGAAAATGATCCGTGAATATGTGTTTATCTTGTTTTGTAAATAATAGCGATTAATAAAAATAATTCAAAAGAAATATTATTAAATCCCTGGAAAATAATGAAAATAACTTTAAACGACTATATCCTACATTAGAGATGGGTTGTACTAGGTAAATCAGATATTAGGAACACATGTTCCTAATCTTAAGCAATACCTAATCCACTTAGCCTTCCTAATCTCATTCACTAATCATTACTTGATACAATCTCCCTATATCATTCTAATATCGTTACTAGGATTTGATAAATGTGATCGTTGGAGCATCATATTACTTGAATGATTAGGATTAGACCTGCATTAGCAAACTGGGAAGAGATTGTTTGTGATATTTATTTATATCTTATAGAGTGAAATGCCGACACTGACAGTAAGTCTCACTACTATTAAATAAAACTAGAATAATATAATCATAATTAGGGTGAAGTCTCGAGATGTATTTACGACTGTATAGTTAGATATATTTAATTAATGCACCCGTTGCACTTATTTGGTCTTTTTATGGTATCTATTGTGTGACCATGCTCTCCTGCGCAAATCTGATAAGGGTACAGCACGTACTGCGAAGTGAGCATGAAAGGCGGATCAATAAAGTATTCATTGTATAGTGCTGTCTTGCTTTCAACGGCTCCAGATGTGTAGAGAAATGGTGAGATACGTTGCAACGTGTAAGTGAGTGAGATAGCTCAGGAACAGGTGGGAACTTATGCTGAACATTCGATTTTATGTTTCATGAATACGCAGATGGAATAGGTTAATTAAAAACATTCACAAAACGGCATTAGGTGCAGTCGAATCTCGTAAAGTACCTAATGCTTGCATCTGTCCTAATAAATACGACTCATCTCTAGTAGCAGTATCTCAATATGACGAGACCTAACGAGCGCGAGAGTGGTTCGAGCCGTCACATTTAACTGCCGTAATACACGATGGCGCCTGAGCCTAGAACAATCATGTTTGCTTTAATATTGTTGCCAAATTGCGATTGTATGTTTTATGAATACAAAGATTAGGTGCATCAGGTGGATCTATGAACTAATCTTACTATCGTATCGTATGGTACTATGAACTAATCTCGTAAAATATCTAATCCTCATGTCTGTTCTAATAAATACGACTCATCTCTATCCTACATGCCTTAATTGCCCATCTTAAAGATTTATTTTTAATGGAACCAAAAGAAACGGGATCCAAAAAAACATCCTGACTGCCTCGGTGGCCCAGCGGTAGCGTATGCGACTGCTGTTCCTGAGGTTTAGGGTTCGATTCCCGGGTCGGATCAAATGTTTGTATGATCTGAAAATATTTGTTTCGGAGATTGGGTGTTTTCTATGTATGATATGTATGTATTTACAAAAAAAAGTATATAAGTATCAATATCAGTTATCTAGTACCCATAAAACAAGCTCTGCTTAGTTTGGGACTAGAGGGTGTTGTGTGTTAGGTGTCGGAAATATATATTTATTTATTTATCCCTTCGATTAAGAAACCTCAACGGACCCTGGTTTTTTAAGAAGTTGATTAGAAACAGAAATGTGTAAATTTTAGACATACTACATTATGGTTAGTGAATTCATATTGTATGAACGAACCTTCCATTAAGCAAATTATCGAGTCTGTAACCAACAATCACGAAATTGTACCTTTGTAGCTCATGTCTTATTCATTGTAATAATAGTGTGTGCAGACCGTCAAATACTATCTGGGTCTACAAATACCGATCAAGTAAATATAATTTAGTTCTAGGGTCTAGTTATTCTATTAAAAAGACAGGTCCGTCTCTAGGAATATTCTTGTGACGCGAGGGACACAAACCTTAAACGGACACAAAGAACACCTAGACTCAGGACAACAATTTGTTCCTCACATAATGTTGTCCCATACGGGGTTTCTAACCCACTGGTTGGATTAGAACTACTACGCAATAAATTGTACTAATTGTATAGTGGTTTTGTTAACAAACATTTTAACAACTTCCACCGCTTACGTACAATGGCTTCGCTTTCCCACTCACAGCTCTGACTTTGTACACTCCACTTTCCTTATACGGTCTATTCTGCTTTGGAACGCGCTTCCCTCTCGGGATTAAAATGGCAAAAACACGGCAAAATTTTCTGAACACACTGTCAGATTCACTTTAATTTTATATTCTCCCATTCTGAATTTCATAATATGTATATTTATATGTGTATAATTGTAAAATTAAAAGCTTATTTATTATATTAGTATTACTTATTGTATATTTATATATATTTCCTTTTTAAATTATAGTTAGTTCTGTGCATCTACCATGGCTAACTCTGCNTTGGGTGTTTTCTATGTATGATATGTATGTATTTACAAAAAAAAGTATATAAGTATCAATATCAGTTATCTAGTACCCATAAAACAAGCTCTGCTTAGTTTGGGACTAGAGGGTGTTGTGTGTTAGGTGTCGGAAATATATATTTATTTATTTATCCCTTCGATTAAGAAACCTCAACG
Organism: Hyphantria cunea; assembly: GCA_003709505.1. Classification (NCBI taxonomy): domain Eukaryota; kingdom Metazoa; phylum Arthropoda; class Insecta; order Lepidoptera; family Erebidae; genus Hyphantria; species Hyphantria cunea. Next base: position 64,436 of record PKRV01000979.1, on the reverse strand, counting down.
GACCCTGGTTTTTTAAGAAGTTGATTAGAAACAGAAATGTGTAAATTTTAGACATACTACATTATGGTTAGTGAATTCATATTGTATGAACGAACCTTCCATTAAGCAAATTATCGAGTCTGTAACCAACAATCACGAAATTGTACCTTTGTAGCTCATGTCTTATTCATTGTAATAATAGTGTGTGCAGACCGTCAAATACTATCTGGGTCTACAAATACCGATCAAGTAAATATAATTTAGTTCTATGGTCTAGTTATTCTATTAAAAAGACAGGTCCGTCTCTAGGAATATTCTTGTGACGCGAGGGACACAAACCTTAAACGAATACAAAGAATACCTAAACTCAGGACAACAATTTGTTCCTCACATAATGTTGTCCCATACGGGGTTTCTAACCCACTGGTTGGATTAGAACTACTACGCAATAAATTGTACTAATTGTATAGTGGTTTTGTTAACAAACATTTTAACAACTTCCACCGCTTGCGTACAATGGCTTCACTTCCCACTCACAGCTCTGACTTTGTACATTCCACTTTCCTTATACAGTCTATTCTGCTTTGGAACGCGCTTCCCTCTCGGGATTAAAATGGCAAAAACACGGCAAAATTTTCTGAACACACTGTCAGATTCACTTTAATTTTATATTCTCCCATTCTGAATTTCATAATATGTATATTTATATGTGTATAATTGTAAAAATATGTATTTAAAAGCTTATTTATTATATTAGTATTACTTATTGTATATTTATATATATTTCCTTTTTAAATTATAGTTAGTTCTGTGCATCTACCATGGCTAACTCTGCATCGCCCTAAGGTCGACGGGCAGAAAATGCCTACGGCATTGAGTTCGCCTTTGCCAATTTTGTGCATAAAGATTTAAATAAAATAAATAAATATGAGAACTATCATACAGTGTTTATATGTGGATCATACGAGAGTTGAGTTTTATAATACATACGTATTAAGGATGGAGACTAGACGTACTTAATGCACGCTTCCTACTTCGCCAAGTGTTATGGCTTTAAATACCACACGAGTCAACAGTCTGAGATCCACAAATTGTTGTTCAGAGTCTGGGTATCCTTTCAGCCGAAGTTGTCTCTTTAAAAGAATGGAAATGTTAGAGTAAAGTAATTATATAGCCGAGGCGTAATCAGTATCGTGGCTTACATTTAATCCCGGTTATGACCTGACTGAGATATGACCTAATTTTCTTACATAAAGGAACTTCATATACCACCATCCACGTAAATATAGACCAGAATTGGTTTTAGACATAATAGTGTACCTTTCTCACATATATAATTAATTTTATCAAATTAATCATTTATAACCAATAAGTCACAACTCTTACAATAATAATAAAATAATATTTAATTTTAACAAATAAAAAACTGGCTTCAAGAACTGGACAAAATTGAAATGAGACCACACGCGAAGCACCAGCTTTCAAATAAAAAAAAGAATCATCAAAATCGGTTCACTCAGTCGAAAGATCTGAGGTAACAAACATTAAAAAAATCAGTTATATTTAGAACCTCCTTTTTTAAGTCGGTTAGTAAATGTCCTAGATTTTTTAGTCACTGTGGTCATTGTTTTGATGATAATTATGTACTTAACAATTGTCCTTGCGTTGTAGATTAATATATAAAACATTAGTGTTAGGGTTCCTTATATCTATAAACAAAAAAAAAACACTGAATTCTGTCATTTTTGATCCTATGAAGAAACTTCTTTCGTTTAGTAGAGTTGTCCACTTTGTCTTATTCATATTTGAAGAAAAAATTCAATTCCTAAAAGAAGTCAATTAAATATACTGCAGTTTATAACAATTTATTATGACAGAAGCGAAATGAAGTCTTAACAAGTTTTTTATGCAACGGAGTTCAATTATTTTTCACACAATTNGAACCTCCTTTTTTTAAGTCGGTTAGTAAATGTCCTAGATTTTTTAGTCACTATGGTCATTGCTTTGATGATAATTATGTACTTAACAATTGTCCTTGCGTTGTAGATTAATATATAAAACATTAGTGTTAGGGTTCCTTATATCTATGAACAAAAAAAACACTGAATTCTGTCATTTATGATCCTATGAAGAAACTTCTTTCGGTTGGTAGAGTTATCCACTTTGTCTTACTGGTGTACCAACTTTTTTCTTCAAATACCAATTTGAAGAAAAAATTCAATTCCTAAAAGAAGTCAATTAAATATACTGCAGTTTATAGCAATTTATTATGACAGAAGCGAAATGAACTCTTTAAGAATTTTTTTATGCAACGAAGTTCAATTATTTTTCACACAATGTTATTGAGATATCTACATATTTTAAGACATACTTTAATACGACACTCGTAATGCGATATAGTTTATTATCTCATTGTTCACAATTTAATTTGTCGATAGCTGTTGTCAGCCATGCTTATCTTCTATATCGACATTCTAAGAGTTATCGACGGTGTTTAGTTCAAGGCTTATCTCAGATAGAACGACATTGTGCTACAATAAGTGTCAAATATTTTAAAAAAGAATTCAGTTTACTTTATAGTAGTGTCGTGCATGAATGACATTTGGTTTGGGAGAATTAGCGGTGATCGCTTATTGGTAAAACTCTTCTGTAATATCATGACAGAGGGCCAAGTGTAAGTTTTTTCATCTCGATGTCACGGCGACTGCGTTCGGCGCTGTGATTGGTGGAGAGTTCAGTGCGGGCCAGTCGCCGAACGCGCTCGCTGTCGAGAGCGAATATAGATGTGAAACAAACGCGCACTAAGGGCCTCCGTTTAGTAGGTTTATTATTTATTAGTAAAGTTCCTGCGATAAAGAAACGCGATATTTGACTTTTGTAATGTGATGACGATAAAACTATTATATTGCTTGTAGGAAGTATTGTTATCTATATACGTATATAGACTATTTACTTCCTGGATACTCATTATAATATAGAGGTCTTGATTAAAAGGGTTTTTGAGAATCACTAGAAAACACACTTCCGCCTAATGGTGTGCCATTCATCATCATTAGGTTTTTAATTATTTTTTTGTATCAAGGGCCTTATTTATAAATATTTGGTGAACAGTAAAGTGAAACACAATAGTATACCAAATATATTTTATAATATCAAATGTGTATTTTATTAAAGGCACGTTGAATGTTATGTTTTGGTTTTTTGTTAATTAGTCTTGTTAGTTTTTTTTTGAGACGGTAAAAAAGTTCTTTCTGTTTTTTTGACTCATTCTTCTTTATCACAGCTTGATCCGCAAGGGTATAAAATAATCAGCTATACTACTATTGTTCTTGTTTGTTCATTTATATTTTGTTTAAATAGCTCTTTTTGTTTATTGAAGATAGGCATCACTGCAGGCAGCTATTAACTCTTAAGTACTGTCATTTACCCTTGTCCCATGTATCTGGTTTGAGTGATTAGAGAATATATTCGCTTTATTTGCATTCCTGGTCATTCCTGATTCATGAAGCACTCTTCATCTAAACAGCTTTTAATGGCTGGACCTTCTTTAAAAATGAGGTTTTGACCTGTACTGCCCGACAAGTTGGTAAAGGGTTTGTTTTAGGTTTTGTTCATTTTCCTCTCTACAGTACTATTGTCATTACGACACCCACAGGATGAATAAGTGTGTATTCTTAGTCTGTCATCACTCGAATATGCACAGATTACTGTCGTATGACTTCATGGAATGCTGTGGTGCGGTCTCGTGTTTTGTGCCAAATGTTTGCATGATTCATTTATTGTGTATTGTTGTGTGACAGGGAGCACCGGGCGAGTCCGGCGCATCTACCAGTGCCGGGCGTGTGTGTGTGTTGAGGCCGCGAGAGGCCGCTCGCCCGCGTCCCGCGCCGCGCTGCTGGCGGCGCGCTCTCAACGTCGACCCGCCCTGGCTGCGCCGCGCCAAGGCCCGCTGACGCCACACACACATTATGTGAGTACCAACCTACCATCCTGCAATATACTTGACTAAAACTGCCTATATTAAATTATTCGATAGGATAGTTTGTGTCTTATTATGTACATAGGTATGATCATCACTGCCTCTCGTTGTACATATAATTTATATAAAAAGTTTATATCCTTTTAAGGCCATAGCTAATTAATGTATTTGATTTCAGTTGACACTTGTGGACTAGCGCTAGTGGGCCGCCACCACCCGGCTCCAACACCTGACACCCCCTACTAGGCCACCGCACGGAACTCTGAAACTTAACGTGAACTACACAAGGTTCAATATCCCTGGCGAAATGAAGGTCGTAGACGAAGAATGTATTACTGTGATGGAAGGCGAATGGACGCCGGATGAGGTGATCCGGGATATCGTCGAAGGAGGCACGCAGGAGGACCCCTTCTACGTGATGGACCTGGGCGAGGTGGTCGCCAGGTACCGTCGCTGGAAGGAACTCATGCCTCGTGTCGAAACTTTCTACGGTAATACATTGCTTTTGTATATATCTAATTATGACATTTCGTTTTCTGATGAAAAGTGCACTTTATTAACGTTACGTCATCAACAACCCACAATGTTCCAATTCTGGGCTCGGATCTCCTCTCAATCGTTAAAGCCGTACGTCCCGACGCTGGCCAAGTGCGGGTTGGGGACTACTAATAATAAATAAATATAATAAATATTTCGGACATCTAACACACAGCGCCATCTAGTCCCAAACTAAGCAGAGCTTGTATTATGGGTACTAGACAACTGATATGAATACATAAATACTTTTTTTTGTAAACACATACATATTATACATAGAAAACATCCAAACTCCGAAACAAATATTTGCAGATCATACAAACATTTGGTCCGACCCGGGATTCGAACCCGAGACCTCATGAACAGCAGTCGCATACGCTACGACTGCGCCACCGAGGCAGTCAATAACGTTATAACGTGAAAGTGCTTTTTTGTACATCTTTCTTTCTTTTTTATTTGAAAATGAACTTTCTTTTTTGTTTTAATCCACAAATTGGTTAAAGGTATGATACCATTCAAGTGTCCAAAACTGTTATTCATGTTCAATATAAACTCATAAAAATATTTTTTTCGATATTTTCTGTGGGATACAGTCCACCTTTAGTAAACATATTGGGTATATCTTGAAGATCCGTATGATATTATTCTAGAACAATTATCGGAAATGTGATCTTAAACCCTCGTGTTAAGAGTATTTCTTGAATAACCTTAAGATGTGTTACAGCCGTGAAATGCAACGACGACAAACTTCTGGTGTCAACCCTGGCCGCGTTGGGCGCTGGTTTCGACTGCGCCTCGAAGGCCGAGATTGAACTCGTCACCTCTATTGGAGTCGAGCCTGAGTGAGTATATTTAAATTTACAAACATCTTAGCCCTCGTGCAAGATTATTTCAATTCTATTTCAAACAAAAATTTTATTTAGCACTGTGATTGATTGATGAAGATTTCCGAACTCGGTTATCTGAACGATCGAGTGGAACTGAAATAAACTGACACTGGGCCCTCTTATATCCTTCTTAAAATAATAATTTTAAAATATTAAGTAAAATATAAGCTTTAGCATTACATAATATAAAACTCACTCATGTAAATTACCTCTACAAGCATCAGCACCCATGACTTGTAACAAATATATTGTGGATATTAAGCTAATAATATTTGTTTGTATAACAGGCGCATAATATTCGCGAACCCGGCAAAGATGGCGTCTCATATCCGGTACGCGTCTGCCGTGGGAGTGGACCTCATGACCTTTGATTCTGAGACCGAACTCATGAAAATCAAGCAAAACATGCCGCACGCCCAGTAAGAATATATATAATTAATATGCATGTATGGGGATGTATATGTATTTCCAGTTATATATATTCATTAGGATTTTAAAATTTTCCAAAACTCATTGCACCGTCATTTGCTACTGTCTCCGATACATTTTGATCCATCCTAAGGTTGCCTGGAAGAGATTGCTTTCGACAATAAGGCCAATCTTTGTACAACATATATTTTTCGTTTTCTATACTCTCTTATAAAACTGTAATACGGTGTGCAATTTTTTTTTTTTTAAAAGACAACTCCCTCATTAGGAATATAAATTCATGTGTCGCGGGGATCTTTACAAACATACATGAAACGGACACAAAGTACACCCAGACTTAGAACAACAATTTATGGATCTCACAAAGTGTTGTCCCATGTAGGATTTGAACCCACAACACTTGGCGCAGCAGGAAGCGGAGGCTATCTATGTTTTATATGTATATTTGTTACTAGCTTTTGTCCGCGACTTTACTCTCGTGTACGATGGTTATTGCGGTAAAAAAAATCCCATGTGTCATTCCTCAAGAATGAAAGTATCTCCAAGGCGAATTGCTTAGAAATCAGTGCACGGTTTAGCCGTGAAATCGTAACAGACAGTAGGAAGTAGGATAAAATATCTGAATATAAAAATGAATTTAGATAACTTTTGACGTGGGTTTAGCTATCGTTAGTGTCATAAACGACATGCTATTTTTAAAAGGTCCAATTCATCACTTCCGGTAAGTGGATAAAGTTCAGATCATGTAGCCTCTCAAATATACTATCTGTTACACAACGAAATAGTTTTATACCCAATGATAAGACTCTTTAAATTTAAAGGATTTATAAAATTGACAGGGTTGTTACATATATCTTATTGAATCCTCCGATTAGTCGAGTTTGTGATTCATATCGCGATTTAGAATTAGCAGTTACTTCGTAGTTCGTTGTGTATTCATTAGATGGCGCTGTATAAGTTTCTGCGTTCGAAGTCGTTAACTCATTTGCGCTGCTAATAATTGAACGATCGTGAATTAATTTCCAATTGTTTATTTATACATATTTGATTATTAGGTTTTTAAGGACGAGTTTCTCAATTCGACTGTATTGTTTTATATTTTTTACCTCAGAACTACACTTGGTGAACCAATTTTGATGACTTTTTTTTACTTGAAAGCTGGTGCTTCCCATGTGGTATTATATATTATATTATCATATTTAAATTTAGTCCAGTTCTTGAAGTCGGTTTTCTTTCTGTTATTTTTTTATTTTAACTCAGCTAGTGCGTTATATAATATGTGTGGTGTGTGTGGTAGGCTGGTGATTCGTATCCGTTGCGATGCGGAGAACGCGCAGTGTCCGCTGGGCATTAAGTTTGGGTGCGACGCTATCACCGAAGCTCCGCGTCTGCTCAAGCTGGCCGCCGTGCTCGGCCTTGAGGTAAATATTACGAAACAGCCGAATTATGTATAGAGTTTGTTTTATACTAATTAATGAAATATAACTTTTATTTTCCTTTCATAGTGTATCTTTTGCTTTTTACTAAATAACGAAACGGGCATGGTTGACGTGCTGTAATNCCGCCGCCGCCTACACGCTGGCCGCCTGCGTGCACGCCAAGCGAGAGGTACCGCCCCTCCGCCACCACCCTCACCTTCTCCACTCACTCTATACGCACTCCTACATACACCATCTGATAGTTAACTCTAGTACTACTAAATCGACTACATAATATAACTCGATTAAATCATTTCAGAAGGCGCTCATAGCCCAGTTGCACTCGGTGAATAGAAACAATCACCGAGGGTAAGCAACGATGGCGCGGTCAGTACCTGGATGGGTGACCGCTAGTGGCATGTTACCATGAGCGTCTCCGTGATTCGGAGGTCACGTTTAGCAGTCGGTCCCGGTTGTTATCATACGATAACAGTCGTAAAGCTTAGTTGGAGGCCTTCGGGCGGCTTAAAAACATCCAACGGCAAGATTTACGTAGCCACAACGTAGTCTTGCCAGTCCCCAACCCGCACTTGGCCAGCGTGGGGACGTATGGCCTTAACCCTCTCCTGAGAGGAGACCTGAGCCCAGCAGTGGGACATTATGGGTTATTGTTGTAAATCATTTTCTATTTACCCAATGAGAGAAGGCTTCCTTTCCACTTTGTCGTTCGTTTCACGAAAGTCGCTCCCAAAGATTGTAGTAAAGAGATAATAGGTACATATTTTTTGGTTCTAATGGTATTTAAACTATGGCAGATAACATCGAAGGACGTGGACGGTGAAGTAGAAACCCACACCATGTACTTCATCAACGACGGTGTGTACGGCTCTTTCAACTGCTTGCTGTACGACCATCAGAAGGTCGTCGCCGAACCGCTCAACGTAAGCATATTGTTCATATTCTTATTTAGTAAAAAAACTAAAATATCCCAAACATATTATTAAATAAATCGAAAAAAGATACAGAAATAAAATACCTCACTAAGCTATTAGATGTATTTGTATTGTATTTATTCTTTATTGTACACATTGAAAATACAAGTATGAACAAAATACAAGGAAGTGTCATGTACAAAAGGCGTGCTTAACCCAACATTGAGTTTTCTGCCAGCAAACCCTGAGTGAACAGAGGATAGTGCAAAATGTAAGGACATAGTTATGCGTATTTAAAAGAAACGAATATAATACAAATTAAAAAGTTTAGTAGATGCTTTAGTTGTATCGTTGTAGTTACAAAAATAGTGTCACCGTGTCGATGAGCGTTCGCTGCATGCGCTCGGTTATTATCAAAAACATATGATACTTAGACCGACACCGGCCGACCATTTTGATAGATATATAAATATAATATGATTTAAAAACTAATGTACTCGATTTTATCGCTGATTCTGAACGATCTATTTTTAGATTTAGTACGTTCGGTAATAAGGAATATGCATAAATTATTTTTCTCAAATATTTTTTTTCTAGATTCTTTATTGTCTTTACAATATACTTAAAGCGTCTTTTCGTTATTTAATGATTATTTAAACCTAGGAAATAAGGAATACAACGTGAAATTTATTGAGGTTAATTCAAACAACCAAAACGCTTACAATTGGTCGAAACGAAATGTGACATTGAAGGTCATTGAAATTATCGAAGTCGAAATTCAAACAATGTTGATAGTGTTTATCAGAAAAATTACCCTTTTCCATTATTTTTTTAGCAATTAAAATTGTTAATAAGTATTAAGTAACTAAAACACTGTATGGTAAACAAACAAAAAATTACAATGACGTCTTTGGTTATGTCAAAAGCGCGCGCAAAATGGCGGCGTTTTGAGTAGTTCAAATTTAGTCAGTGTTGTAAATTTCACTTTGAAAATTAGTTTGACTATTTTCAAATCCATTTATATTTTTTTTCTAAGATATAAAGATGTAAATGATCAGATTAAGAAATAAAAAAAGAACATGAATATTCCCTATTGTGAATCGAGGCGACCGGTTTTACCGTGGGAGAGCCACGCTTCGGCACGAACGGGCCGGCTCGACCGGAGTGATACCACGGCCTCACAGAAAACCGGTGTGAAACAGGGCTTACGCTGTGTTTCATCGAGTGAGTGAGGATACCGGAGGCCCATACCCCGATCCAACGCCCCCNGACCGGAGTGATACCACGGCCTCACAGAAAACCGGTGTGAAACAGCGCTTACGCTGTGTTTCATCGAGTGAGTGAGGATACCGGAGGCCCATACCCCGATCCAACGCCCCCTATCCCCCTCACCATCCCCCTTCCCCCCAGGCCGCCATAGTGTGGGTCACCATGCTGCATTGTTCTTTTTCGCATTGAGGATGGTGACCACCACTCTTGGATTCAGCTCATGCTTTCCATCAGGCAGGGCAGAGTCATTTTGGCAGGTTAAATATATAAAAAAAAAAAATCGATCCCTTAAGTGAACGGTGGTTCGTTCCAGGCGACGTCGGAGGCGCGGCTGCCGTGCTCGCTGTGGGGCCCGACGTGCGACGGGCTGGACTGCGTGCTGCCCAGCGCGCGCCTGGCCCCGCTGCGCCTGGGCGAGTGGCTGCTGTTCCGCGACATGGGCGCCTACACCCTGCCCGTCGCCTCCTCCTTCAACGGCTTCCCCGTACCGCGCGTCAAGGCCTTCGTCGACGAGAAAGTCTGGTAACGCTCACCACTCACTCTCAGTAACAAACCTGCCTTTTAAACGTCGAAAATCTGTCAGAACTTGTGATCTCCACGAGATTTAGATATGATATTTTTTTGTGTTAGGAAAGTAATGGACCTCGATTTAATGTGATTTAAAGAATCACTTTAGAGAAATAAATAAAAACCAGAAATTATATCTGGCGTTTCAAGCGGATGACGAGAGTAATTATTTTTTATCTCTACACCAGCACATCGCCTGTAATAATCTTCTTTAATCTTTAAAAAGACAACTCCCGCATTAGGAATATACATTCCTGTGTCACGGGGATCTTTACAAACATACATGTAACGGACACAAAGTACACCCAGACTTAGAACAACAATTTATGGATCACACAGAGTGTTGTCCCATATAGGATTTGAACCCACAACACTTGGCGCAGTAGGAAGCGATGTGGCGACCACTGAAACCACTAGGCCAACCGTGTAGTCAATTATCGTTTTGTCAGTTATCGTGACATATTTATTCCATTTCTAAACATCATGGATCAATAATTTTTATACGCTTAAATTTTGAGCACAAATTATTTCTTAACTTTCTCTAGGTAAATTATTATAAAATTTGACCTCACTTCTAACCGAGCGGTCGGTCCCGCAGGGCTGTGCTGAAGGACCTGCGGCCGCTGAGCTCGGCGCACGTGCTGCTGGGCGGGCGCGTGTCCCCCGCCCCTCTCCTGGACGAGCGCCCCTCGCCCTCGCACTCCCCGCCCCCCGCGCCCCGCGCCGTGTACGTGGAGTGCGCGCTCAAGTGACCCCCCCTGCGGGGGGCGGCGGAGGGGGCGGGGTGCTATCGCTGCGCTGTGTTCTCCGCGTGTGACCTCGGCCAAGTCGCTCGACAGATCCATCGCTGGACTTGTTTAAAACTGTCTCTAAACAGTTCCACGCTGTTGAGCGAGGCCTAAGGACGACCTTCTTTTTCTTTCTGAACTCATTTCTATTTAATAAATAAATCTAACAAAAATGTATCAACAGTACGTGACTTAGTAAAAATATATTAATTTACAATTGATTAGACAAAAACAGGATGCTACAAAAATGGTTTAAAATGAAAGTAGGGATATTCTTTGGTCGCATCTTTGATCATCTTTTATACTGTGCGCAGATGACATGTTCGGTTCGTAACGACGAATTCGGACGCGGCGAAAGCCCTCCCCCACATCTTATATCATCTTTATATCGGGTTTTTCACTCTCAATGGGTACGTGTATTATCTACTCGTTTTAGTCGAGTAAATGTGTTTCTGCATTATTGTTCTCAATAATGTTGATGTTAAACATAACATGATTATTTAGAATTATTTAGTTACCCATCATTGATCAAACCGGTAGAGGTGTCGGAATCATCTAAAATCGCTAGGGGTCCTAACTAGAAACCACCTCTATATTCATAGAGAGAAGGAAGTATGTAAAACAAATGCTTTTATCTGTCCTTAATCGCCAAGTATCTTCGACATGAGAGACTTCTCAGAATAAACTAATATACAAAACATAATCAAATTTAATTTATACAGTTTTCATAGAGAAAGTTAAATATATTGCATACTCTTAATCGAATTTGACATGTTATATGTATGCATCTGTAATCTGCCAGCTCCTTTGCATTCCTGTCGCCTGTGAAGCCTCAATAATGAGTTAGGTCGATATATTATATACCTAATTGTTTTCTATTTAGAAGGTAGGTTTCCCAGGACCTCATCTGCAATACACTCTTATGTGTTGTTGACATGAGCCCACTTAGAGTATAAATATATGTAAATTTGAATGGTTTACTTGAAAATATTTTTCGTTATCCGGAGTGCCAAGTGGTGGTATCATAATTTTATACAGGGGTTTAAGTTCCTTTTAACTTTCACGGTGTGTTATTAACAATGAATTTCTTTTTAAATAAAGTAGCGCTGTGAATGTGCTCTAAATTGTTTAAGGTTGCATTTGATAGGAAACTGTCGTTTTATTTCTTTTCAAGTATTCGTGCGTATGCGCCGTGTAAATCGATGTTTATAAACGTCTACGCTTGTTTCCTAATACACGTTAAATTTAATCATTGTTTGCTTACTAACATGCCTTATGTTTTCTATTGAAGCAGAATACTGCTCAAAAATGTATTTAAATTAAATATATTACGTTTTATTTGGTTGCGTGTCCTAGACATAGTACATTCCTTGTGTATCGTTGGCTGTAGCTCTATGAATAATGTTTTTTCAATGTTATTGTTTTAAAAATTGCTTTCCAAAAATTTGTAGAAACTTGCATTTGAAATAAATATTTATGAGATGTGAATATTGTTTTATTTGATTATCCAACAACCAGATGATAAATAAAATTATTGTTTCGAAACTTGCGTTTATTGAATTTGAAACAATTTATGTTTAAAAATTATAAAATGGCCGCATTGAACATGAAAACATAAACAGTATCAATTGTAAATATTTTTTGTAGAGTAGTGTTAGTATTGTGTTAGCACAATACTAACACTACACAAGATGGCGGCACAGTAACACATTATATCAGCACAAACTCATAATATTCTCCAATGCACATCAAGTAGAACTGTTAAGATATGAATGTCTCCGCATTACTTCAACCCATGGCATTTTATAACATCCGACAGCTCCAACCATATTCAATATTAAATTCCCAAACTCGGCCTAATATTAAACATTGTTTATCATAATTATTTTAATGATTATTTACATACAGTTATTATTTGAAAATACAGGATTGTGTAACACACGGAAGTACCATTGTATAAAGAAAAGTATAGACGTCATTAATAATATTTATAAGTAGCGTCGGAAGCTGACAAGCGGAAGGCGCCAAGATATTAATATTATTTAACATGAATCTACCATTTACTTGATTTAATAATCAAGTAAATGGTAGATCGTATAAAATATATTATAACCTTAATAGGTTATAATATATTTTATACGAGATTGGAAACGTTACTTATAAGCACATAGCAAGATGAAAATAATTTATGTACGACATAGAAGTTGGCGCTCTTTGGCTAGCGACTCGAGTCAGTATTAAAGAATAATAAGACCTGGTATTTTTTAAAAGACAACTCTCTCATTTTCTATTTAAAGCCTGTGTCGCGGGGGACAAGATCCATGAACGGATACAAAGAACAGATTCGGGACAATAGTCACAGACTAGACAGTCAGACTAGTGCAGCAAGGGTTCCGTACCATTACAAGCATCTTGCCTATTGTCGATATCAATATCGAACAAAATAATCTCCCTTTTAGAATGATTTATACTCATTGTCAGATGTAAATAAAGCTGCTAGACTATTAACAGAAAACTTAGAAAGTTTTATAAGCAGCAATACTTCAAATAAGAAAATCTCGAAGCGTAACAATCCTTTAAAACCCTGGATAACTTTAGGTGTAATAAAATCAATACGTAAACGAGATAGAATGCATAAAAAATTAAAATTTTATTTGAATAATTTAGAAATGAAACATAAATACTTAGCTTACAGAAATATATTAAAAAAGATAATTAAAACTCTAAAAACAGACTACTACACAGATAAACTAAACAAAAACAAAGACAACATAAAGGAAACGTGGAAAACGATTAAGGAATTATGTAATATGAAACTAAATAAAACATCACCCACAGAATTGCTTAACATAAATACGAATGTAACTACATCGCTAGATGATGTTAACGATTTTTTTGCAACGGTTGGTTCAAATCTTGCTAAACAAATATTACAAAAATTAAATACGGATGAGACAACACTAGCTCAAAATGCTAAAACCAAGAATACACAATTAAGCTCCATGGCACTATACCTAACGGATCCTGCAGAGGTGATTGATGTAATTACCAGCCTTACATCACAGAGTGATATCCAGGGATAGACAAAATAACAGCTTCTATTTTAAAAATGTTGCGTTTTCACCTTGCTAAACCAATATCCTACTTGACCAATTTAAGCTTTGAGCAGGGTGTCTTCCCTGAAGTATTCAAACACGCCATTATCTGTCCCGTCTATAAATCGGGAAATAAGCGTCCCCCTTCAAACTATAGGCCTATTTCACTGTTAAGTACCCTCTCAAAAGTAGTTGAGAAAATAATGAACAAGCGTTTGATAGGCTTTATGGAGACCAATAAACTTTTGGGGTTGCATCAGTTCGGTTTTCGAGCCAAGCATTCTACTGACGAAGCTGTATTACATCTTACAAATAATATTATATCTCACATTGACAGGGGCGATAAATGCTTGGCCGTGTTCCTTGATTTACAGAAGGCGTTCGATAATGTATCTATTCCGATTCTCTTATCTCGTCTTGAAAATTTAGGAATCAGGGGAAATGCACTGCTATGGTTGAGGGACTATCTCACAGAAAGATTCCAGTATGTTAGAGTTGAAAACCTAAAAAAGCAACTCCTGTGTAGGGTCATATGGGGTCCCACAAGGCAGCACCCTGGCTCCTGCGCATACTCCTATTTCTTGCATATGTAAATAACCTATGTAAATTTTAAACACAGGGTGCTGACATACAAATGTTTGCTGATGACACTGTGGTATTATTTCATAGTAATATATGAGACACAACAACAGCTTGGCTTGAAGATAGTATTTTGTCACTAAATGTCAATAAAACAAAATTTTTATGCTTCAGCAAAACTATGGCGTCTTCTCCTAAAATATTCCATCTTCGCTTTTATGGAACGGCTACATTTGGCAACCTTGTAACCGTTCCATTATAGAATCGTCTGCATGTTGTAATTGTTCAAAACTATCAAGGACGATTTAAATCAAGTATTTAGGAGTGAATATTGACGATAACTTAAATTAGAAAAAAACACATAAATACAGTTAGTCGTCGGCTAAGGAAACTTATTTATATTTTTAAGGATTTACGAATCATACCTGACACGTCACTTTTAATACAAACAGAGGATTTGCTTTCAATCGCGACTTAGTTCAATTTTTTTCGAACACACACACATACACACACACACACAGAGAGAGAGAGAGAGAACGCAATTATACGCAAAATTAACAGATCAATTATGTAAGTATGTTTCATGTATGTTCCAATTGTAAACCTTTATTGCATCCTTATTTTTTTTGAGAAGTTACTGATGGGAATCAGGGCTTGCACTTGAATTGTACCCATACTTTCTTACAATAAATAAATTTGAAATTTTGAGCCGCCTTTAATATTTATTTATTCCGATTTTTAGTATTTGTTGTTATAGCGGCAACAGAAATACAGCATCTCTGAAATTTTCAACTGTCTAACTATTAGTTCATGAGATACAGTCTGGTGATAGACGGACCGCGAAGGGTCCCGTTTTACTCTTTGAATATGGAACCATTAAAACTAAGAAATTAGTAACCAAAGTAACGTTGCTTCATTTGTTTTTCATCAATATCTTTAATGTACAGATATCGGATTCTTAAAACTNTTAAAACCATACTAAAATTATAAATTCAAAAGTAACTCAACTTTTGAATTTTTTGTTACGCTTTTAGAGCTAAACCCCCCTTCACCAATTTCAACAAAAACCTCACATGGAGATAGTTTGATTCTTGAGGAAGTACATGGGCTACTCTTAACCACGATAACCGATAGACACGCGAGTGAAGCCGTGGGTAAAATCTAGTTATTAGTATTTGTATTATTCAAGTAAGTGCCGTGTAAGTCGTCACTAAAGTTTACATATCCGGTGCAAGCCACTGTAATTGCGTCTCATCTAAAATATTTTGGGTACTATTTTAATAATGACCAAATAACTACATTTTTTTTCTTCGTAACATTATTTTCAATAGCGTCTAGTTCAGCCTATTTATTTTCGTCCACTGATGAACGATATATTCTCCAGCATCTGGGAAGCTTCTTCATCTTCGAGTCGTCGGTTCCACTAACAGTAAAAGCCAAGGCTTTTAACCCGTGCGTTATAATGTCTATCATCAAAATTGAACCATCAATTATCAAAAATATTCATCAAATAATTGCATTGAGTTTTAAAAATAGAAGTATCACCAATAGTGAATCACCATACAATATGAAGATGTCTGAAATAAGTCGTCATCTGTTTAATGATTGATTTCTCTCCGAGACCTAACAAAAAGTACATTACAAGTACATACATACCTTCGTAACACCCCCCAGCTGCGTCACTGCTTCCAACGCAAGTAGGGTATAAAACAAAACAAAATCAAACAAAAATATTTGACATGAAGCGTTTATTACACAAACATATCTTTATCAAAACCAGTGGTACAAAATATACAATGAGATTATGAAACTTATAGAAATGTTAAGGCAACGCTACAGCGTTGTAACATGTAAACATCAACATATTATTCATATTCATTACTCCGTTACGTTTGAGTCCCAAATAATCCAGAATTCAAACTCAATCATTCAATTAATATCAAAATTCAGCCTTAAGATATTCATAGCTGGACTAAGACATCCCTCTCTTCAAGGAAATAGTTGATCTTACACATGAACAGTGAAGTTCTAAAAGTGTAGTTCCAAGCTGGGATTTTCAAGTATTAAAAATACCTAAAACCACATTACCAGTTATGTCAGTGCACAAGCACTGATATAATCTTACTGGTAATGGCATAAAACACTTATAATACAATAACAGTAGGTATCCCGACTGACATCGGTTTAGAGGCAATTGATTTAATATGAAATAGACATAAGCATAAACCTACCTAATAAATAAAAGTTACATTATTATCTTAATAGGCATATGCAACAAGCGTTATATTTAGGCATATAACGATTTTTATTTTGCATTATACACGGATAGGCATGATGACTTACTGTTTTCTGATGTTCAGTAGTATCTCCTGTTGTCACAAACAGCTATATTTCTAAATTCACGCCAAAACGAATGGTGGTGTCAAGACATCTGTGTGACAGGCGCGACGTCACCATATGTCAACCGATGTCAATTAGAGCTCTCAAAAACCATAAAGTGATTGTCGATTATATCCGAACAAAGTGACTTTTATACATAAGTGACGTAACTCGCACTGATTGGTGTACAACTTAACATGGCGGATTGTTTGTTTTGTACTTTTATTTTTTAATCTCACTCCATATATGAAAATTAATACGACATTTATATTTATAGTTCTAGGTTACCGTCATCATGCCTATTGTATTTGTTATTACACAAGTATTTTCTGAGTTATAATAAAATAAATGAGCGTATTTATGGGCAGTTTAGGGCATTATAAACGATTAACAAAGAATTATTTATGTACTTGCATAAACCTTCGCATGTAATTGAAATCTTATTTAAATACATGCGTTAGGGATATCTTTGCGATTTTAGTATTATGATACATAATCAATTCAACATTTAAATATACATAACAATACATCCATACAAGTCTAGCCAAATTATAAATAAGTCTTTCATTCAATTTAGTTTTAGTAAACCCTTTACACACTACAGCAAATAGTAAATTTACATAAATTGTTTAATTCTATTTCATCATCATTCTATAAAGTCATACAACATTAATTCATCACTCATCCAATCGTATATCATCCAAAAAAAGTTTAGCTACTTAATTAATGCAGACCAAATATCAAATGACACGCAGGAAATAGCAATTAACTATGGCACAGCATTTATTTAGGAAGAAAAATATAAAAATATATCTGTCTTTACTTTCATATGGGAGTTCAATTAATTCAAAAGTAGTTAGGAGTAATTTTATCAAAACGAGTAAATATCAATCGATTTTAGTTATGTAAGAGTTTTATTTCCACTGTAAGTGTCACAATAATTAGGTTTGTTTTATGTTCTTTGATGATTTTCTTTTTACTTTTATTTGTAAATGATTTTGTGTTCATTTTTATTGTCATGTAATTCTAATGTTTGTATATAATTTAAAATATTAAGTATTAATCGCTCCAACGAAAAAAAAATGCCAGATCTACAAAAGTTAATTTGAACAACTACTCATTTAACTTTAAGGCACTTTACGGCAGTAACGCTATATATGCAGTTGAATACAGTGTCATTAAATAAATTGCTCATCATATAACGCAATAAAATATGAGTGCATTATGAGGAACCTTATTGATTGATAACATTATACGTATATGAAAACATTTTTTTATTGCAATAATACCTACCAATATTGTAATTATTTAAGTTACTATGCCTGTCTGTTGATTCTTGAGAAAGGATACAGGTTATTCACCGGGATATGAAGGCGGGCGGACCCACAGGTGAATAAGTTATTAATTATAAAAATCAATACAGGTTTTTTAACTTTTGGATATAATTAAGTAGTTGCCAAGTACAATCAGTAGTATTATTTAAGTAGCTTTAGTAGATAACCTTTTTCATCCATCTTTCACACTTCACTTTCACACAAAAATTTCACACATTTTCATCAAAAATCACTAACGTTCGATATCATACACCTAAGTAAAATTAATAATGGAAATATATACACACACGGTTTGATAGTGAAATGAGTCTGTTCTAGTTAACTTATTTGTGTTCGCCCCACATTCAAATGAATTTAATTTGTTGGGTTTATCGTTAGTGGTGTTGGAGTTGTGTGGTGTAGCGGTTTGTATCGGAAAAAGACGCTGTATGTCGGCATGTGGCGATGTGGCGACGTGGCGACGTGGCGACGTGGCTTAGTGGCGTCGGCGCGGCTGCGAGCGCGTCAGCAGAGCTGCACGCCAGCGGCGGCGAGGTAGGCCAGCAGAGCGGCGCGGTGCTGGTCGCCCAGCGCACCCAGCAGCGGCGGCAGCAGCCCCGGCTCCGCGCGGGACGCCGCGCCCAGCGACTCCGCCAGGTAGCGCTTCGGGTCCGAGATGCCTGCGAGGGGAACCTTCACTTGAACCATTCGTTCGCAAATATTTTAAAATTAAAAAAATCTGACGGACCGATTCACAAAAATGAAATATTTTCGAAAATGCAAGTCAATCGACGTTGTCGGCCTCGGTGCTCAGTTGTAACACTTCTAGACCTCGAAAACCACACGGCAATCTTTAAAAGTAGTCGAAGAATCAAAAAGTCAGGCAGAATAGTTATTACGCAGAACTTCAATTTAGACTATTACTAGGATTGTGGACGCCTGATGATAGCCACGTAAACCAAACAAAGGTCAAGAGTATTTCACTTGACTTAAGGCCAATCCTGCAGAAAAAGAAATTCAGAAGAGAAAAATAGCGTATTAATATGTGTGCGTATAGTATAATGTGCGAATGCATACTAGCGAGCGGGTCGCTGTCGGCTCCCTTGGCGCAGACGAGCTGCGCGTACTGCGCCTGGTAGCCGGGCGAGTCGTCCACCTCGATGAAGTGGTCGTCCACCAGGGTCGACTCGTCGGGAGGCAGCTCGAACAGCATTATCAATGCCTGGAAAAACATTACGTATTCTAATATACAAGAAACGGCAGTTCTACTTCTGACTTAGCTACTTCCATGGTGCTATGTGTAATTAATAATTTCGATTAATAATAAAGAAAAAAATGCGTGCGTACAAAGTACACATGTCAGAAGTGAAACTTCTTAACTCTCTTCCACCTCTCGCTCCATGGCACTGTGCGTGATACGACAATCGCTCTATCTCACTTTTTCTCTCCATCTTTCTCACTTGCTTGCTCCCTACTCTCACTCCATCGCTAGTTGCTTCATGCTACGTTCGCCCTATCTAACTCTCTCTCAATCGGTCTCGATCGCTCTCTTTCTCTTTTTCGACACTTCCGTTGTATACTTGCGTGAAAATTTTACCCTCATGCGCCTAAAGAAGTTTCACTTCAAAAATACATATTTTTCACCACAACCGTCTAAAATGTTGTTTTATAGTTAAACTGACTCTGATTAAGGTGGATTGATGCCTGAACTAGGTACAAACCTGTATCTCAAATTATTAACCTTCCAACTTAGTAAGTTTCAAATTACACGTATTACAAAATGTATGAATACTGTCGTCGGCACTCTGGAACTTGTTACAGTCCATTTTTGAAACAAACTCAACTTGTATTTTTATTTATCTATTTAATTATATTAACCTGATCGGTATCGCTCTACGGCATTAAGTAAAGTTATCTAAAAGCGCGCTTCAATCAACAACCCATAATGTTCCACTGCTGGGCTCGGGTCTCCTCTCAGGAGAGGGTTAAGGCCATACGTCCCCACGCTGGCCAAGTGCGGGTTGAGGACTGGCAAGAAAACGTTGTGGCTACGTAATCTTACCGTTGGACGTTTTTAAGCCGCCCGAAGGCCTCCAACTAAGCTTCACGACTGTTATCCTATGATAACAACCGGGACCGATTGCTTAACGAGACCTCCGAATCACGGAGACGCTCACGGTAACATGCCACCAGCGGTCACCCATCCAGGTACTGACCGCGCCGTCGTTGCTCGCCTTCGCCGATTGTTTCTAATCACCGAGTGCAACTGGGCTATGAGCGCGCTTGAATTATTTATATATTTAAACTTCTTGCAAACATATTGCACAAGGGAGGCTTAATACCACAGACATTATTTTGTGGTCCAATTTTCAGGTGTCGCGAAGCTGTTTGTGGCAGATGTATATTCAGATAGCGTAGGAGGCCCGAGATACGTCGGGGTTCCAGGGATTTGCTTCCGCGAGTGCACCTGATGCACGTGATGCACCCGGCGTACATTATTTTTTATTTTTTTTTAAAAGACGTCTCCCACATTAGGAATATACATTCCCGTGTCGCGGGGATCTTTACAAACATACATGAAACGGACACAAAGTACACCCAGACTTAGAACAACAATTTATGGATCAAGTAGGATTTGAACCCACAACACTTGGCGCAGTAGGAAGCGATGTGGCGACCACTGAAACCACTAGGCCAACCGTGTAAGGCCTAGTGTGTAGTATATTGTCGCTTCTCTTTGTCAGACGTTGTCGTTTACAATTTATAGATCACACAAAGTGTTGTCCCATGTAGGATTTGAACCCACAACACTTGGCGCAGTAGGAAGCGGTGCGGCGACCACTGAAACCACTAGGGCAAACGTGNTTAATAATAGTTAGTAGAAACGATGACTTGACAATCTCACACACGGTCATTTGATCCCAAACTAAGCAATACTGTGCTAACGGGATGGTTAATACACTTATATACATATTTAAATACGTACCCTATAGATATTTTGTTCCCAAAAACAGAACAAAAGATCATGTACATTATACGATTTGTCTTTTTTTTTTTTGAAAAAGACAACTCCTGCATTAGGAATATACATTCCTGCGTCACGGGGATCTTTACAAACATACATGAAACGGACACAAGAGTGTTTGAAAGTACACCCAGACTTAGAACTTAATAATCACACAAAGTGTTGTCCCATGTAGGATTTGAACCCACAACACTTGGCGCAGTAGGAAACGGTGTGGCGACCACTGAAACCACTAGGCCAACCGTGTAGGCCTAGTATGTAGTATATTGTCGCTTCTCTTTGTCAGACACTGTCGTTTACAATTTATGGATCACACAAAGTGTTGTCCCATGTAGGATTTGAACCCACAACACTTGGCGCAGTAGGAAGCGGTGTGGCGACCACTGAAACCACTAGGCCAAACGTGTAGTCTTCGTTCGCAGAGTAAGAGGGCTGGGCTCACCTCGAGCAGGCGCGGCCAGAGCGCTGCGAGCGGCGCACGACGCAGGCGGCTGTGGCACAGCAGCTTGGTGCAGCCCACGGCCGCCGCCTTGCGCTCCAGCCCGCCCGTCACGCGCTGCAGCTCCGGCACCAGCACGCGCTCCACGTACATGCTGAACATGCTGCGCACACCAATATTCCTTCACGGTACGGCTATACAGCTCACATAACAATAAATATAGTCTGCAAGGGCGTTTTTTTTTTTTTATATATTTAAGCTGCCAAAATGACTCTGCCCTGCCTGATGGAAAGCATGAGCAGAATCCAAGAGTGGTGGCCACCATCCTCGATGCGAAAAAGAACAATTCAGCATGGTGACCCACACTATGGCGGCCTGGGGGGAAGGGGGATGGTGAGGGGGATAGGGGGCGTTGGATTGGGGTATGGGCCTCCGGTATCCTCACTCACTCGATGAAACACAGAGTAAGCGCTGTTTCACACCGGTTTTCTGTGAGGCCGTGGTATCACTCCGGTCGAGCCGGCCCATTCATGCCGAAGCGTGGCTCTCCCACGGTGAAGACTCTGAAAGCTCTGCACTAAAGTAACTTGTATTAGAGATCACCAGTCGCTTCAGTTTCTGGACATGGAAATGTATGGTGGGAGGAGTGGTGACATTTATGCTTATAATGCCTACATTACAAATAATTACTTAAAGGTCGGCACGCCGCTTTCTACTGGGACAACACTTTGTGAGATCGACAAATAGTTGTTTTGAGTCTGGGTGTTTTTGCGTCCATTTTATGTATGTTTGTAAAGTCCCTTTTTTCTTTATTAATTTAATTTCTAAATTCTTAATGCGGGATTTGTCTTTTATTTTAAAAAAGAAAAAAATGCGGGGCAGTCTGGATGGAGATTGCCAAGAGAAGTGATAACTAAGTAACTTGTGAATTGAATCATCGAGCTATTAGACTATTATTTTTAAATTCGTTTTGCTTCGTAATAAAGTGTTAATGACCAATTTTAAACTTATATAATATATACTAATAACGCGCAAAGTTATATCTATGTACATATACATATGTATATGTACTTATATGTATACCATGGCCTCACAGAAAACCAGTGTGAAACAGCGCTTGCGCTTTGTTTCGACGAGTGAGTGAGGATACCGGAGGTCCATCCTCCTCCCCTATCCCCCAAAGGCCGGCAACGCAACTGTGACGCTTCTGATGTTGCAGATGTCCATGAGCGGCGAAAATCGCTTACCATCAGGCGATACGTCTGCTCGTTTGCCCGCGATTCCATAAAAATAAAAGCGTTCGGTGAGAGTGACGCGACTTCCATAATTTTTGTTAACTCAAAAATTGCTACAAGCGTATAAAGAAATAAACTAAAAACTTGGAAAAAAAGGCAAAGCTAAGGCGACGAACCCGGGCTGTACGGAGTCGATGACGTCGATGAGGTTGTCGGCGCCGAAGTGAGCGGCGTAAAAGCCGAGGAAGGCGATGAGCCCGCGCAGGTACTTCGTGGTTTTGGACGATGATAGCCGCTGGAACAGCAGCGTTATTATCTGCTTCGTGTACTGGGACATCACGTCGCTGAAATGAATGCATTACAACTTTTCATTAATGTCTATCCAACATCAAAGTAGGCGGTTTAAACGGTCGCCACGTTCAAATGGTGAAAAATAAAAACTAAAAAAACAATCAACAACCCATAATGTCCCACTGCTGGGCTCGGGTCTCCTCTCAGGAGAGGGTTAAGGCCATACGTCCCCACGCTGGCCAAGTGCGGGTTGGGGACTGGCAAGAATACGTTGTGGCTACGTAAATCTTGCCGTTGGATGTTTTTAAGCCGCCCGAAGGCCTCCAACTAAGCTTCACGACTGTTATCGTATGATAACAACCGGGACCGACTGCTTAACGTGACCTCCGAATCACGGAGACGCTCATGGTAACATGCCACCAGCGGTCACCCATCCAGGTACTGACCGCGCCATCGTTGCTTACCCTA
Source organism: Hyphantria cunea (assembly GCA_003709505.1). Taxonomy (NCBI): domain Eukaryota; kingdom Metazoa; phylum Arthropoda; class Insecta; order Lepidoptera; family Erebidae; genus Hyphantria; species Hyphantria cunea. The sequence goes on along the minus strand of PKRV01000979.1, from coordinate 40,827 downwards.
GATGATTGTTTCTAATCACCGAGTGCAACTGGGCTATGAGCGCCACAAAAAAATAGTTTCACTGCTATTAAAGTTGTTGCTTCAAAACCTTACATGGAATAATAATTTGTGTCAACCACATATTGCTGTTCAATGGGTTGGTGTTCTTTGTGTCCGTTTCATATTTACTTGTAAAGTTCCTCGCGATACAGGATCATTTCTGATTCAATAGTTGCTTGTTCAAATAACAAATCTAAGCTTTAATCTCTCCTTATTCGAGAACCAAAACAAACAAAAGAAAAGTAATACTATTACTATAATAGGATTACTTTCTTTTTGTTTGCTAGCATCAATAAACTGTTGCCTTATAGAAAGTTTATCGTTAGATATATGATTTATTTATTAACAACCCTGTTAGCCGGAAAAAACAGACGGACAAAAATTGTAATAATTGTTTTTGGATGTAATTGCCGTATATACTTTCATATGCATTTATTGAAAAGCTGATAAATTGAAATTACAAGCAGACACTTCAGTTCTGTTTATTTGTAAAAATACACAATTAAAACACTTACTTTCCAAACTTGTAGAGCATAGTCTGAATGAGGTAGAAGCCTTCGTGATCGTTTGTTTTTGACGCGATCAGCTTTTGAAACACTCCCAGCATTGCGTTCTAAACAAAAATAAATTATTAACACGAAAGTCAACTAAACAATGATTTCTGACTATAGGGTAAGCTTGAGCGTGGAGTCACATTACTGTGCGCAGCTTGTTAATACAGACTAACTGTGTACAAGCAATTAGTTTGAAGTTATGTGTTTTTTGTAATGAATGATTGTATATAAATTGTTGGTGAATCAAAAAAACTAAGTACTGTGTACAAGCAATTAGTTTGAAGTTATGTGTATTTTGCAATGAGTGATTGTATATAAATGTTGGTGAATCAAAAAAACTAAGCACACAGATGCACGTGCACGCACTCGGGCGTACACGCGCGGGGCGAGCCCGCACTCGCGCGCGCAGGGCACGAAGACTCACGAGTCGGCCGGAGCTGAGCACGAGGTGCGGGCGCGTGGCCACGAAGGCGCAGAGCAGGCGCACGAGCGGGCGCACGTTGGCGGCGCGCTCCCACAGCGCCGGCGCCACCACGCACGGCAGCAGCGCGCTGTACGCGTCCTCGTCCCCGCCCCCGCCCCCACCCGTCCCGCCCGCCCCGCGCGTCTCCAGGAACAGCGACAGCATTTGGAACACATACGGCATGAATTCTGTCGAAAACCAAATATTTTGCTTTTTTTTTAATTCTTACGGGAGGATAAAACGCTTCGTTACGTAACGTTCTATATGGCATGACATTGTGTGTTACTAGAAAGTAGCATGATGTGTTTATATATGACATTGTGTGTTACTAGAAAGTAGCATAATGTGTTTATATAATTGTTTCTTACACTATGTTTTCATCTTTATGAATGAATTTTGTATTAGTTTTGATATGATTCATGATATCATTGACGTATGGCCTTAACCCTCTCCTGAGAGGAGACCCGAGCCCAGCAGTGGGACATTATGGGTTGTTGTTTTGATATAAACAAATGTTTGTGAACCTAATAAAATAAATAAAAATATATAAAAAATAAATAATTGCATTGAGCCAAAAATTGTATTGATCAATAAAATACATCACAAAATCATGGCGATATTTGTAACAGATAACAAAGAAAGAATCACACTTACATAGTGACTATCTTTTCTCTTACATAATTTCTGATATTTACTTAAGACAATGATGTTGAACTAAAACTTACCTTGAATATCGTTTTGCAAAATTTCTTGGAAAATCGGGAAGAGGGCGTCTTCGAACGCTGATATAGCACTAGGATTTGCTTTCGTGACGAGCCTGCCAAGTAAAATATATATATTATTTTTCACTACATTCCTGTGCTTTAAAGATAATAAATTGAAGTGTATTGATTAAGAGGCGCTCATAGCCCAGTTGCACTCGGTGATTAGAAACAATCATCGAGGGTAAGCAACGATGGCGCGGTCAGTACCTGGATGGGTGACCGCTGGTGGCATGTTACCATGAGCGTCTCCGTGATTCGGAGGTCACGTTAAGCAGTCGGTCCCGGTTGTTATCATACGATAACAGTCGTGAAGCTTAGTTGGAGGCCTTCGGGCGGCTTAAAAACATCCAACGGCAAGATTTACGTAGCCACAACGTATTCTTGCCAGTCCCCAACCCGCACTTGGCCAGCGTGGGGACGTATGGCCTTAACCCTCTTCTGAGAGGAGACCCGAGCCCAGCAGTGGGACATTATGGGTTGTTGTTTGTTTTTTTTTGTATTGATTTCAGAATTGAAGAATTTTGCATTTGATTACAGTAATCTAATTACTGTCAGAATTGATATTTTTGCCTACTATACCAAATTTGTCAGACAGGTTGTTATAAGGTTTGTTAAGTTTGCATTCTCTTTCGAGTGCTGCTGTCTTGTTAGTTTGCTACCTTAGTCGACTCGACAGCACACAACACACGGCATGATTGTGGATGGCGATTCCCCGTGTTCACTACTATCGCAACGTGTGAGTGCGTATGCGTGCGTGTGTGAGTGGGGTAGTCTCAAAGACACATACCACCTAAACGTTAATTTATGATTTTTATATTTATATAATACAACTCCTATAGGAATATACATTCCTGTGTCGCGGGGATCTTTAAAAACATACATGAAACGGTCACAAAGTACACCCAGACTTAGACCAACAATTTATGGATCACACAAAGTGTTGTCGCATGTAGGATTTGAACCCACAATACTTGGCGCAGTAGGAAGCGGTGTGGCAACCACTGAAACCACTAGGCCAACCGTGTAGTCAATGTTTATAATCACTGATTATCACTTGCAATGTTTCTAGTCGGGACTTGGGATATACAACACGGAGAGGTTTCTAACTTTAAAAGTATTTAATATTATAAAAAGGTTACACAATATGATCTACACGCGTTATTTAGGATTGGCACGGCGCGAGCCAACTGTCGTTGCCCGGTCTCAAAATCGGGTGGACAACTGACAAAAGCTTACCTCTGCTAAACATAATACTGTGTGCCTACACTACAATTAATATAATGAATTTGAAACAAACTCACGAGACGGCTAGCGACAATGTTTCGAAGAGGTAATGGTTGAAGTGAGGCTTGCAGGGGTTCTTGGCGACCACGGACAACATGTGCGCCAGTTTGGGCAGAGCGTCCCCCAGGTACGACAGCGAGCAGTCCTGCAGACACGCCAGCGTGCGGAGGATCGCTACAGAACATATAAGTATATATCAGTTTATGAAACGAAATAAAAACCAAAAAAAAAACTGACTTCAAGAACTGGACAAAACAGATAGGATGATTGATGGGACTTGGATTACTTTAACTTTCGATTTAATTCGACTCGTGGAGTTACCCGCGGCTGTTGTAATATTGGTAAAAGAATAAAATTAAGTAATCCATCTGTAAAAACACGCACCTTTCATGACGTACTCGTTGTGGTCGGCGGGGTCGAGCTGCTGGCCGAGCGCGTTGAACAGCTTGGTGAGCAGCCCCGCGGCGTGAGGCTGGAGCGTGTCTCGCGTGACCATGCGGCCTGCGATCAGCTTCTCCACCGCACACGCGCCGTACGTGCACACCACGCCCTTGCCGCCGATATGCTCGATCTGACACCACACGGAACCGTCACATGTTTGCCTACTACTACCACTTTAATATAATAATAATATATATAATAATAATATTTAGTAACCATAAAGATACAGCTTAACAATTGTGGTTTAACAAAACTAAAGCTTAAACTAGAAAATTCGTTGGATATCTGTGTCCGAACTAGATAAATTTATCTGTATTTCGGACATCAGCGCTCCTCTTTGAGATTAGACTTTACATAGAAACATGTTAAAACAGTTCACTCTAATCAGTTTAACTTTAGTGGAATTATCAAACCAAATATGGAACATAAAAAGAAAATAGTATGAAATTTGTGTGTGCGTGTGTGTATGTCAGAGTGTCTAAGTGTATGTATACTTGCGTGTGTGTGTGATTTCTTATCGCAGAACACAAAGTAGGTCGTTGTTTTCATTGTAGGTTAACTTTTGGAGATAAAGGAATAAAGTGTCCCACTGGTGGGCTTGGGTCTCCTCTCAGGAGAGGGTTAGGGCCATACGTCCCCACGCTGGCCGAGTGAGGGTTGGGGACTGGCAAGACAATCACACACGCGACCATATCACACTACATATATATACTAGCTGACCTGCGTTTCTTTTCAACATGCACAACTTTTATAGCATTATTTAATTCTGGTGGTATTACATTGTTTAGGAAAATAAGTTTCAAGAAACACATGTTCTAAATAAAATAGAAGTAACCTTACTTACAATGTATTAATCATAATAAATATATTACCAAATAAATTTGATTCAAGTTCGATTGTAATTACCTAGTTTTGTAGTTTTAGTCCATTGGAATTGCAAGATACAACTTATTGTTTAACTATGGTGTAATAAAAAAGACGAATTTATTGACGGGGCTGTGGGTAGAAAGGGCTTCCAGGTCCATTAAGAGACACTCGAAAATATTCATTACTAGATACGTGGCTGTCCTCAGATACTGTTAGCCTAGGGCCCCACAAATTCATGGCCCGCCTTTGGGCCCTACTTAACAAAATGCGCATTGACCAACCGTGAGCGTTTGGGGTGTGGCTTGCTGTTTTTTTGCCACGCAGGAATTATAAGCGTGTTCGTCACTGTTCTAACTAGATTTATTTCTGTAGTTACAGAGTCTATCGTGGGCAAAAACGTGTGACAAGAATTATACTCGTATATCATCATCGTCGGTAACCTTTAATAGCCCACTGCTGCACAAAGGCTTCGCAAAAGTTAGTATAGGGTTTTTTCAAGTATTTTTTCGCTTTGCAGTATGTTGTAGGTATTTTCGACACCCACGGGATAAATAGTCAACCCATCGAAACGCGAGAGAGAGAACAAAGAGTGCACCTCTGGTAGCGATTACAGGCGTACGGTACGTAGTCTGAACCAAATATTATGGCGGTTCTGAAGTTAGTTGGGCAAGACGTTAAGTTGAAAACAATTAGATGCATGTATAAAATTTTAATATTAGATTTATTATTATATAAAATAAAATATATAGGTGTACCCTTATCATTTAGGGTTATGAAAAATTGATGTGGGCCGATTCACAGACTTACCGCATGTACACAGAAAATCATATTAAAATCGGTATATCCATTTCCGTTGGCAACAAACACTTCCGGAACAACTTTTATAGAGAATTTTATATATAAGGTGTTAACAATTTACTGGCCTGGCGGCTTATTCTTTACCTAGGTAATTATGATAAGGATATGATTCATTAATGAATCTTTTCAGTCTTACGAGCGATAATATTTCTGCAATTTATCAAGTACAAAGCGGTTTTTCCAAATAGATTTGTAAATCTACACAAATAAAAATAAAATTGAAGTGTCCTGTTTGTTTTAAGTTTTAAGCTTGTCTTTTTTTTACGCCTAACCTCTGGAACGACTGGGCTGATTTTGAAAGGACTCTCACTGGCCAACAAATGACGATATAAGGAGTAAGTTCATTGAGCTTCGCTTCGCGGCGTTACCGCGTGTTGTGCCGTGGATAACACCGCAAATTATATGAGAAAATACAAGAGAATTCGATTAAAATTAGCTTTTAATAATGATAAGTGCTTACCAGTAGAGGCAGGGCGGCGTTGATGAGGTCTTTTGGTAGCAGAGACCTGAAGGTCATAATATATTTCATAGCGTCCGCTTTCAATACCGGCAACTCCGTAACTATAATGAAATAAATTGTACATTGAATTCGTTTATCAACTCTTACAATGAATGTAATTTTTGTAGAAAAAATGTGAAAGGTAAAAAATAGAATAGAGAGGAAAATACAATGAATTAAGAATAGAGATTACTTTTATGTTCATCTTTTTTTTGAAGAAATCGTTTGTATATCTTGTTGTTACCTACTACCTACAACACAATCCATACCGTCCCATTGCTGGGCTCGGGTCTCCTCTCAGGAGAGGGCTAAGGTCATACGTCCCCACGTTAGCCGAGTGCGTGTTGGTGACTGGCAAGACTACGCTGTGGCTACGTAATCTTGCCCTTGGATGTTTTTAAGTCGCCCAAAGGTTTCCAACTAAGCTTTACGACTGTGATCCTATGATACAACCGGGACCGACTGCTTAACGTGACCTCCGAATTACAGATACGGTCATGCTATTATGCCATCCATCTGGGTCCGAACCAACCGCGCCGTCGTTGCTTATCCTCGGCGACTGTTTCTAATCACCGAATGCAATTGGGCTATGAGTGCCTCATCGAGATAAAGATCATAGTGACACTATTAATTTGATTTTTATAGTATGCTTTGGGAGAGGAATTATGGGGAGGAGGTAGGTAGGGGGAGAAGGTAGGTAGGGGAGGAGGTAGGTAGGGGAGGAGGTAGGTAGG